>PQXK01000207.1:0-66582 GCA_004786245.1 Botrytis hyacinthi | reverse complement strand
GTGAGAGTAAGATAGAACTTTCAGTTCTATCTCCTAGTCTTTTGGGCTTTTAGCTCAGCGGTAAAGCTTCTGAATACTCCCAGAAGTGATCCCGTGACAATAGGATTATAAAGTAATCCTTCGCATATATCACAGAAGAGTTACTATAACGTAGTGCCCCTAATAGAGAAGAGGAGGGCGAGGTTTTATATAGCATCTTACAAAATATACTAAAGTAATAGGTTGAAATTGATTGTCTTTTGTAAACTATATAAAGAAGAACTATAAATACTAGCTACAAGAATGAACTATATGACCAGTACAAAGTTTCGCTCACAATATATCTTTACTTATATCTATACTACTAGAATATATCGATGACGTCATACGATGAACTGTTTTAGAAAGTAAAGAGAACTAATAAAGTAATTCAATAGTATTAGTATTTAAAGATAAGAACTTAGAAATAGAAATTATTAAAAACTTGTTCTTGATATATAATGAATAATAGTAATATACTATCGTTTATATACAATTTAAAGAACGTATTCAGGCGATTCACTTGTTCAAGTAGTAATAGTATATATATAGTATAGAAAGTTCAGAAGAATCTCGACTACTACGCGAAACTTATATAATGACTATATTGCTTATATAAATGCTATAAATAGTTGAGTAATATATCGATTTGAATAAGCATTTGTCAATTTTAGATAGGTACCCTCAAGGTTCCTTCTTATTTTTCCATCTTGATTCATCAACTCCTCGCGCGCCTTCTCATTTTATCAAGATTCACTCAATGCTACTCAAAGATTGTTTCTTGTATTCTCACTACATCAATTCTGAAATCACAATAATCTTTACTCATATCAATACGTCGAAGGATCATTGTTACAGAGGGTATCTTTTTTTTTTACATATAGTAAAGTAAGTTCACCTGACCTCTATACATCATTCAACAAACACTATAAATACTAAACCAGTCAACAAGTGTATGAACTTGATCGAATCGTATGAAAGTGAATATGAAGATGCCAGTGCATGCTGTTATACAAAGCTTAGTTTAATGACCGTACTACCGTCCGATAATCCCAAAAAAGCTTGATTTTATTCGGTAATTCTTCTTATATACTTAAGAATTCATTAAGCTATTTGTTAGTTCGAAAGACTTAACAAGTTTTCACTTTATTCCACATCTGACATTAACAACATCAGCTTGCAACTAGATTCTCGCAACCCATTCATCCAGTATTGAACAAATATTCTTCAAGTTTATCAAATACCAGAAAATATGGATAGTGTAAGTTTATCCCCTTTGTCCTTGAACAAGTATTGAAACTGATAATTTTGAAGGATGCTGTTGTGGCTGAACGAAATGGCGTTCTCGAATTCCGAACTGCCACGAACGATGGAAGCCCAGAGAACTTTGTCCTTCTCACCAAATTTCAACAAGTAGTTCGAAAGGGACTGTTAGAAATGAAGGCAGAGTATATCGCGAAAACTGTTCTCGACGCAAACCACAAAACTCTGGTCATGATACAGAAATCGCAAAAGCCAATCAATGGAAAATCGAAAGGGGGCATTGGTCAAACTTTTGAACAATTGGAGACTGTCATTGGTGGGGTTTGTTACCGTGTTTTTGAAAACCGCGGATTTGTTGAGATGATTTACGTCGTGGTTAGTGCGAACAAACAGGGAGGAGGGTATGGGGCGCACATGATGAATCATTTCAAAGACGAAATCAAATACTCTTATAAGGAAACAGTGATGGAAATTCTCGGATATGCTGACCTTACTGCCGTCGGTTTCTTTCAGAGGCAAGGATTTACAAAAGACATTGAGCTGGAAGAACGCAAATGGGTCGGCGTCATAAAGGACTATATCGCATCGGATCTCATGCAATGCACCTTGCTCCCAAGAATGCGCTATGTCGAAGCAGCTCGAATGATTCGTAAGCAGAAGGAATACTTGCTTTCCACGATGGCTGCCAATAACAAAAGCAAGGTTCAACATCACCCTCCCGCGCAATGGGCTCGAGGAATTATTGGCCCAATCGACCCTTACTCTGTTCCCGGCATTCGACGATCTGGCTGGGCACCGGAAATGGACGAACTATCTCGCGAGAAAGAATTGACGCCCCCTATCGATCCTCTGCAGGATTTCTTAAATCATTTGAAGCAGGGAAAGTATGCCTGGCCTTTCCTCCAACCTGTCGATGAGAAGCAAGTCGAAGACTATTATATGGTGATCAAGCATCCGATGGATTTGCAGACCATGCAGCAAAAGCTAGATCAGGGCCTGTACGACACACCAAAAGCTTTCGTGGAAGATGTCAAGTTGATCATCAAAAACTGCAGGCAGTACAATAAGCCAAACACAAGCTTTTGTAGGAATGTGGCTAAGCTAGAGAGGGATATGAAGGATTTCATAAGGGGTGTGCCAGAATGGAAAAAATATATTAATGTACTTAGATAAGTTGAATAAAATTCAACCTCTGTTATCGAGCGACTGCTTTTCATACACTTGCAGGAATCGAAAGACGTCAGTTGATGGAAATTCCTTTGAACACCTCCCAAGTCTCCAAAAGGCGTTAAAGCATCTGCGTCAATAGCGGAACATCAAGTCAATTAAAGGGCAATCGAGTCGGCGTTGGTTTCGCGAGGAAATGGAAATCTCTTTTCCATAGTAAACGCATACAGTAGCAAGTTCTCAGAGCGAATGCATGAATCCAATGGCCTTCCAAAACAATATAATGATAAGATTGTCATATCCCTTGTGAGTGAAGAAGCTGGCATCAAATTTCGAGCCCTTGATATCTGCGTTCCCAGATGTGTTTGATTTTGTAACTTCCTTGATCCCCCCAGTCTCTGCAAACATAATCTAATTCTTCGAGCTTCTCCTTGTTGCCGTGTATATTCTAATCTACTCCATTGCATCTCGAGGGTCCATCTCAAGATTCCCACAGGGATCAAGAGGGGAAAGCGTAGCCTTCTCTCCAAGTATATTAGTGATCCCAAAAAGATTTGTAGATCCAAAAACGAATATTTGATCCTCTTACAAGTGCTTGCTTCCTTTTCGACAAGATTCCCAACCTTAATGTGTAGTGTGTCCTCTTGGGGCTGTAGAAAAATAAAGTGCTATGTTGCAAATCTGTTACTCGTGGTGGAACTTAGAGGCGGAGGAAGAAGGGAAAGAACAGTCTGAGCTGATCATACGTTGTCCCTCCACAGATTCTGGAATCTGAGATGAGATTAAAAGGGCCACTGAGAAATTAGCGACAAGCTACCTTTGTCAGCCACCACCCCTCGTTGCTTTAGTCATAGTGCGACGCGTCAAATACCTACTTGTTGGACAGTGAAAGAGTCACATACAACCTTGGAAGTACTAGGTAATAATTTATTGTGCTCTGAATATACCCTAAAAATTCCTGATGACTTCTGATTTATGACCCAGGAGATTGCGCCGAATATTATTTAGGATTCCCTTTCCAAGCTCGCCACAACTCCAAGTCCAGCTTTAGTTACGAGCTTAATACCGCTACTCTGTAAAAGAACATATAGCCACTCAATCTTCACTGCTTACTTACAATCGTTCACGAGGTCTGGGATGGTGGCACCACATCGGCATCCTCATCAGCCCTGTCGTCGTGATCCTTTGGTCTATTCCAAGTGCGAATATGTCCTAGTCCATTATTAGCTCAGCGATACTGCAAAGCTCGACCATCCAAAGATAATCTAGTGAAGAATAGACATACCAATCTTATCACTGGTAATAATATGCTCCTCTGTAAATGCCAAAGAACACAGTGGATCATCAGCAACAATTTTCGTGCACACGGCGGGTAAAATAGAAATCTTTGCTCTTGGTTCTACTGGATGATCTACTGTGGTCTCTGATCGTCCCTCGGCATAGGAAAGATTTGAGTTTGAGCGAAATCGGCCGGCAGTCGCTGTTGTGCCCTGAGTTTCAACCCTTGAAAGGGAGCTTGGCATCCGGGAAGATATACTACCTCTTTGACGAACGGAAGCCTAATTTTTGCGTCAGTTAACATGTACTGTATGAGCCACTAAAAGTATGAAAGATTGAGGGCTTACGGCTTTAGGACGATGCAACATTCCAACACTGAAATCCCATAGCAAGAGTTTGCCATCTTCGCCCACACTACCAAATCGATAATTTCGGTCGTCGCAACGCCATGGATCAAATGCTACATCTGTAACCCAGGATGTGTGACCAGTACAGCGAGCTATGATGGCAGAATCTGCTATTGACCATATAGAGACAAGATCATCCTGACCACCAGAAAGAACATACTTCCCATCAGGTGACCAGCAAACACAAGTCAAGCCACCAAAATAGCTGTTGTAAATATCGAGTAATCTAAGCGGATCAGTATTAAAAGTGTGATGAAATGGGATTTTCTTACTGCTCTTTCAAATAGTCAATAATTCTCAAAGTTCCATTCTCAGAAACGACAGCCAAATGCCTGTTGTCAGGCGAGAAAGCAAAACTATTGATGGGCTGGTTGGAAAGCTTCCAAAATGAAACAGGATTGAACTTTTGATTTTTCGAATGCACTGATTTATCAATCTGAAGTTTGGATTTTGGAATGGAAGTTGGGTCCAGATCTTCTTCGCTTGGTACACTGCCGTTGCCATTGGCTCCGGCCTCTTCTGGTACGAAAGCTGCATCATCTTTCTCCTTGTCGTAAGCAATCAAAGACCCGTCCATATGAGATGCTAGAAATAGGTTCTCGGAACCAGGAATCCACCTGATTTGTGTGACGGGCGTCGAATTTATGACACACTGGCGTTGTTAGAATTTCGTATAGACTTCCTGAGAAAGATGTTGCTTACATTCTTATTCAACCGTGAATATTTCTGGGTGAAAGGCTCAAACCAAATAATTTCGCCAGTGGAAAACCCCATTATAATATCTATATGATTTGGACTTTTGGTGACCTGATTCACATCATGACAGAGGCAATGTGCTTTAGTGAACAAAATTTTGAGTAATTGATCTTGCTGTTGTAATCATGAGCATTTTAATAGTCCAGGATGTCGAACGGGCGCGACAGAACTTACTTTGTTTGGAGAAGACAAATCAAGCCACTGAAAAGCTCTATTTATGTTTGCGAACCCAAAGTACCCATCGATTGGGCGATCTTGTAGCCTCTTGACCAAATTTTCATTGACAATACATCGTGAAATAAATGAAGAATTGCTCTTCAAAATGCCACTCTTTGGTTTGCGACGTTTTCCTGTATCTTTAGTCGTCAACGATAACAATGAGTTCCCCTCCCCGAACGCCGGTGCGGACCCTATGGATGTCGCAGCTCTCGCGCTGCCATTGACCGAAGTTCCTCCACCATCACTACTTCCAGGTACCTCCGAAGAATTGCGATTCTCGTATGGGTGTTCTTGTATACTGGATTGAGCCAATCCTGTCCGGGAACTTTTGTTGGTATCGAGCCTGTACAAAGGAGACGCGTAAGGTTTCGTGCTAAATGATAGGAGAGAAAGTTTGGTCCCGGCAGTTGCAGCTTGCGGAGTTGTAGATAATGGATTTGGGTTCATGACTGGTATCTCGGATGGATGATGAGGAGGTGTCGCAAGATGCAGGTCATCCTCCAGCAGGTATGTTCCTATGAAGATGATCTCAGCATTGAGTGCCTAGGCTCCTGCAAATGGAACCTCACCTTCACCAGCAAGCAATTGGAGCCCCTCGGGATGCTTAAGCAGATTATTCGTCTCTACCATTGGCATAGCCATTCCATTTTGAACAGCGAGATTGTACGCTGCCTGCGATGGATACCGCGGCGGTGGTGGTAACACACTATGTTCATCGTCAGCTATGCGACACAATGCGACACCCATCGGTAATTTTGGCACGAGCTCATTTGCTGTACTCTGGATAAATTCGAATGCGACACTCACAACATGACGGCTATAGAATTTCGCGAGCGAAAATCAATGGGCTAGAATCAAACTAATCTAAGGCTAAAGACTTTGATGACGAAGTTGTAAGTCAAATGGGAAAGGAAGGTGTCAAGAGTTGAATTTCCTCACGAACAACAACTTATATGTTTGAAGCTATTATTGGGGGCTGCAGGAACGAAAGTGTGGGGTAAGATGCTTGTATTGTAACCCTGAAGATCTGCTTAATGAAGGGATCGTAAATGTGTGAATGATTGTACGAAAAGATTGGATGATTGAGTATATAAGACGGGTAAATGGTAGTCAAGGAAAGTCCAATTCAATCCGTCGGAAAGGTGGTAGAAATGGAAGGGTGTGAGGGATTGGAAAGGCATTCCAAGCTTTATCTAAAGAGAACTTTATCCATTATCCTATGCCTATTATTACCTATTCATCAAGCATGGCACGGAGCATGTCAACGTCGCCATAAAACTAAATATTAAACGTGGAGAAAGTATTGATATCCTAGGACAGAAGTAGTGCTGATAATCCGAAAAACAGCCTCTCGGATCTGATTGTCCGTTACCTTAGTATGGTGGTAGGTAGTCTTTGAACAATCAATCACATACACATACACACACACTCGTATAAATACGCATAAAATCCGACATCAATCAACACTTATTGACCCACGAGTTCTTTTCCACCACCAAAGAAAATACAATAAGCCCAAGTACTGCATCTACACCTGATAGTGCTTGCCAACTTGAGTATAGACCGACGGCGTGAAACAAGGATGAAAGTGTAATAGCCTCGTCATACAAGGCTACATATAAATATGGCTACAGGTTAGCTATTATACCTTCCTCTAGAAGCTTTCTACATTCTTCGATCTATACTGACTGGTATGGATAAACTAGTACGGATATGTGTCTGCGGAGACGATGGGACTGGAAAATCGAGTCTCATTACATCGCTGGTCAAAGATGTATTTGTTACGAACAAGATCCAATCAGTTCTTCCTCAAATCACCATTCCTCCAAGCATTGGAACTCCCGAAAATGTTACCACAACGATTGTCGACACCTCTGCAGAACCCCAAGAACGAAATACATTACGGAAAGAAATAAGAAAATCAAATGTTATCCTCTTGGTATACTCGGATCATTACAGCTATGAGAGAGTGGCTCTATTTTGGATGCCATACTTTCGCTCGTTGGGCGTGAATGTGCCTGTAGTACTATGCGCCAATAAATCGGACTCGACTACAAATGGAAACACAGCACAAGTGGTAGAGGATGAGATGTTACCGGTCATGGCAGAGTTTAAGGAGATAGATTCATGCATACGGACGAGTGCTAGGGAACATCACAATGTCAACGAAGTGTTCTTTCTTTGTCAAAAAGCTGTTACACACCCAATTGCACCACTTTTTGACTCCAAGGAAGGTATTTTGAAACCTGCGTGTGTTGCAGCTCTGAATAGGATATTTTATTTGAACGACAAAGATCAGGATGGTTATTTGAATGACCAAGAAATGCAAGACTTTCAGGCCAAGTGTTTTGAGAAACCATTGGCTCCAACCGATCTCGAAAATATAAAGATCTCAATCAGTAGAGCTTCTCCAAATTCTAACATGGAGAAGGGAATTGATCAGAAGGGGTTCATATATCTCAACAAGATATTCGCGGAAAAGGGTAGACATGAGACTATATGGATTATTCTACGGAAGTATCATTACACAGATAGTTTAAGCTTGAAAGATAGTTTCCTTCATCCTAAACTAGATATTCCAGAATTTGCTTCTGCAGAACTCAGCCCCGCTGGCTATCGATTTTTCGTCGATCTCTTCCTGTTATTCGATAAAGATAACGATGGTGGTTTAAACGACAACGAGTTGAATGCCTTATTCGCACCTACTCCTGGCCTGCCATCACATTGGCTTGAATCAAATTTCCCGGCTTCTACAGTCCGCAATGAAGCTGGCCATATAACCCTTCAAGGTTGGCTCGCACAATGGTCCATGACCACATTTGTCAGCCCCGCCACTACTCTCTCATACATAGCCTACCTTGGGTTTGAACCCACCCCTGGGAAACTTTCCACAACCACCGCTCTAAAGATAACCAAACCTCGCAAGAGACGTCGTCGACCTGTTCGTACCGAGCGCAACGTAGTTCTTTGCTATGTTCTCGGTGCCTCCTCTTCAGGCAAATCTTCCATTCTCGACGCCTTCCTAAATCGTCCCTTCGATCACCTCTATCGCCCCACCATCAAGCCCCGTGTCGCCGTCAACAGTGTCGAACTACCCGGTGGTAAGCAATGTTATCTAATCCTCGAAGAACTCGGCGAACTCGAGCCGGCCATCCTCGAAAACCAAGCCAAACTCGACGCCTGCGATCTCCTTTGCTACGCCTATGATTCCTCCGATCCAGACTCTTTCTCCCACATCATCAACCTCCATAAAAAATACCCCGCCCTCTCATCTCTCCCCTCAATCTGCACAGCCCTCAAAGCAGACCTCGATAAAACAACTCAGAGATGCGAAAAACAACCAGATGAATATGCACACCTCATGAATATGAACGCACCAGTACATGTAAGTGTCACGTGGCATAGTATCAGCGAGCTCTTCGTTACATTAGCAGAAGCGGCAACAGACCCATCGAAAGCGTTTCCGAAGAGTGAGGAGGAAGCACCGGATAGAACGGGAGTATGGATTGCTCTTGGAGCTACAGCTTGTGCGCTCGTGGCAGCGGGTATGATTTGGAGGAGGACGTGGTATGTTGGGTAGAGAGATGGGGATCGGGATGGTGGGACCTTGAAGGCTCAGATGTGAAAAAACCCTCTTCTCTGGGTTGTACCTCTCGAATGAGCATCTTGGAAGGACAAAAGCGATAGACACGATATATGACAGGGAAAACGTGTTATAGTTAGTTATATGCAGCAAGCTCGCGAGAATAAATGATACCCAATCCAATCCAGTTTGACTGAGTCAAAGCCGTGAAAATTAAGGGGAGGGGAAGGGGTAACCAAGATTTTATTTTATTTTAAATCGTCTACCTGTCCTTCGCCGTGCCAGTCACACTCCCCAAGGTTGAAAGGAGAGGAAGCTGCCTCACGTTAGCACCACTCTAGTAGAAATTTCGAAACACCAAGACATTTAATCACACCAGTCACCCTCATATTCCCATTCATAATTCATTCTATGCCATTGTATGATTATTTTCATCTTACAAAAATGTATGTATTATGCATGCATGCAAGTTCATCTCTGGTATCTCTTTGCTCTTCTCCTTTTCACCACCATCCTTGCCCACTTTAGCCGGAGCCTTTAAACTTTTAAGCTCTCTCGCTCCCCCTCAGTCTGACCGCCTGTCCATATTTCTGCAATTTAGTGATAAGCTGATCACCTTGCTTAACAACATCATTGTATTGCTTATTCTTGTCGTCGGGTCTGTTGGTTTCGATAATACCCTTGCCAGTGACGCGGTCAATGGTGCATGGGATACGGTCCGCAGCAATGAATTTTGCCAAGTCACTATTGTAGGGTTGTGATGTTAGTTGATGTTCATTCATAAAGTCAAGTGAGACTGGCAAGGGAAAGTGAAGGGGGTGAGAATGCGGTAAGGAAGGATTGAAAACATACCGATCAAGGAAATCGACTGAAACACCGAAATCATTGGCCATGCTCTCGAGACCTACGACTCGGTAACTTTGAAGGAGTTGTTGGTAAGCTCTCAAACGCATTTCTCTGACGAACCAACCACGGTGCTCATAGAGGTAACGGTCTTGAGTAAGGAAGTTGACTTCGACAGCAGCTAGGGCTCCAAAGAATGAACGGTAGCTACCAGTGTATAGACTTGAAACGAGTTGAGCCAGAGGGGAGAAATCGAGTGCTGCCTCTGCTTCTTGGACATCTGTGCCTGTGCCGAGGGTGGTGAGGTTGACTGCGGTTTTAGTAGCGGTAGGAGTTGCTGATGTAATATCTTGCATCTCTTCATCAGCGCCAGGACCGGCGGAGATAGCTCCTGACAATGCTAAAAGTTTATCTTCTCCATCTCCGAGAATGGCTTTGATTTCTGGGGCATCGACGACTTTAGATTTGAAGTCAACACGTTTGAGTGAGACTGAACCGGCGAGAACGGAGTATACGACGAGGGATGAGTATGAGCAGAGTTCGTAACTGGTGAAAGTGGAGAGACTGTCTAAGAGGAGTGGTGCGGCAAGGTTATATGACCTGACAGTCAAAAGGTAGAGTCCGGTATATGCCTTTAATCTGTTTCGACGATCCCAGTCTCCACCACTTTCTACTAAAGCCTTTGCGCGGTCAACGTGCTTCTTGACTAATAACTTGTCGCCGTAGAATAATCCCATGCGGATAATTGCGAGGACGAGATCAATCTTAGTTCCCAAAACACCAGTCTTTTCGAATACTTCCTCGTACGCAGCGATAGCACGGTCCTATGGAATCTTTGCATTAATACCAATACGCACCCTCACGATAGATTTAAATACCTTGTCTCCAACTCTAGCCCAAAACTCTGCCCGCTTTCCTCTTGCAGCCTGCACTTCAGTATCTCCAGCCTTTTCGGCTGCCTCTTCCTCTTCCTTCTTGAACCCCTCCAGCTCTTCTTCATTTTCCTTTGTTAATCTTTGATACAAAGCTTCATCCCACGGTAAATCGACCTTTGGTATTGAGTTTTTGCTCGCCACCAATCCAGCCGCACTTGGCTTTCTACCAACACTGCTCGTTGTATTTGAAGAAGTAACTCCGGCATCATTCAGAATACCTTCCTGTGGGTGTGCCAAGTATCTGTAAAGAGGAGCCATCTTATGTTCGGCAATTGCATCTTGGAGGCTTTTCAAAGATGTTTGTTGGGTTGCTTTGGCAGCGGATGGGTTTGTAATGGTGAAGATGTGTTGGGCGATTGGGAGGAGAGGATACTTTGCGTATTGAGGATCGGAACCCATCTTGACGGATTTATTATGATATGAGATGAAGAACGAGTACAAAGAGGGGGATCGAATTTGTGATTTGGATACGTTTTGGAAGAAGTAAAAGATTTAGTTGTTGCTATGCGATTTGTATACTACCTATGAAGCTCTGAGCTACTTCTGGTATTCCAGGCACTAGTGTGACGCGAGGCCGGCAAGGCTAAATTCTGGCCGCCGTCATTTTTGGGTCTTACCTTTAAGCTTACCTACAATCCAATCTTTGTTCTCGACCTTTCTTTCTTCAATAAAATACAAATTCCGAGCACAAGAGTACAACATTTTAGAAATCATTATTCTTAGTTTCAAGTCGAAACATCTTTCAAACAATCTATCAAAACTTAACTTTTCTTAAAGTTGCTATTCAAGATGACTGGTGACGATAGTGGCCCTGAGGAACAACCTCAGCCTTTCAATGCTACAAAACTCGAAGCCGCAAAGAAACGCAAAAGGTCAAGTTCACCTACGAAAGGCGCAAAGCGTGTCGCAAGATCACCATCTCCTTCTGATGTCTACAAGAGTCGTAGGTCACCATCACCTGTTCGAAAACAAAAACGCCCTGGTCAGCGAGCGCGAATCGGTGATTCCGAGCGCGAAGCAATCCGACAAAAACAAATCGAACGTGAAAGAGAAATAGAAGCAGCCGTAGCTGCTCAAGGAATTCACAATGCGGTTAGAGAACATTATAATGCGGTTCCACAACGAGGCAGAGAATGGCGTAAGACGGATAGCAAGATTAAAGGCTTGAGAAGCTTTAACAATTGGGTCAAGAGCACGATCATCCAGAAATTCTCACCAAATGAAGATTATACCCCGGGAGCGCAAGAACGTGGATCGCGTGGAGACTACCAATTTGCCGAAGGACCAGATCCAAGTCAAGAAAAGGGTCTGTTGGTTCTTGACATCGGTTGTGGTAAAGGTGGTGATTTAGGAAAATGGCAACAAGCACCTCAAAAAGTGGAATTATATGTTGGATTGGACCCAGCGGATATCTCAATTGATCAAGCCAAGGAACGATATCGTGAAATGAAAAGTCGTGGTGGAGGTCGAGGTGGCAGAGGTCGAGGTGGATACAATAGACAACCAGCTCGAATTTTCCACGGAGAATTCTTCGCTCAAGATTGCTTTGGAGAATCAATTGAACGAATTCCTATCATTCGAGATGTCGGTTTTGATAGTTCTGGAGGACCGGGAAGATTTGGCGGTGGTGGATTCGACGTGGTTAGCATGATGTTTTGCTTACATTATGCATTCGAGAGCGAGGCAAAGGCTAGAACCATGTTAAAGAATGTCTCGGGCGCATTAAAGAAAGGTGGTAGGCTAATTGGATGCATCCCTAACTCCCACGTCATATCAGATAAAATTGAGAAGTTTCACACTGGGGTTGCTGCAAAGGCAAAAGCGCTGGAGAATGGCGATGGTGAGAAGGCTGAGGAGAAGGTCGAAGACAACGCTGAGGATGGAGAAATTGAAGAGGGCGAAGCTGAAGATACAGCACATTGGGGAAATGAGGTTTACCAGGTCCGATTTCCAGGCAAGACTCCTACCGATGGTGTCTTTAAACCACCCTTTGGATGGAAGTACAACTTCTTTCTTCACGAGGCAGTCGAGGAAGTTCCGGAATATGTTGTACCATGGGAGGCTTTCCGTGCAATTGCGGAAGATTACAACCTCGAATTGCAATATCAAAAGCCATTCAATCAAATCTGGGACACTGAAAAGGACGATGATGTCTTAGGTCCTCTGAGTGAGCGTATGAATGTCAGGGAAAGAGGCCACGGGAAGCTTCTTGTCAGTGATGAAGAAATGGAAGCTGCTAGCTTCTATGTGGGCTTTTGCTTCTACAAGGTTTAAACTCCTGTACCTCGAAGGTTTCAGGTCTTGCGTTAGATAATACAGATGCATCAGCGTGGAGTCGGTTAAACACCCCTTGGATCGACAGCATTGGGGGTTTGGAGCATCATTGGGATTTCTCGGGGACTTGTTTCATTCATTTAGTTGTGCTCATGTGCATGGGATTTGGAATGAAAAACACGTTCAAATATGGATGGGGTCGATAGTAGATATCATGCAATGGTTTGCCAATGATAGACACATATTCAATGAATTTTTACGGGTTCCTTCTCCACAATATCTGGGGTTGTATCCATGTACCATTCTGGAAATACAGAAAAGATAAAGTCGCCCAACATTTCAACATCTTGACTACTGATATGCATGATAGTAGTAGATATTCAACACCTTCTTCCACATTGCGTGATGGTACAGAACGTAGTCGGCCTAAGCAGACACTTCGGACGTTGCTGCTTATCCCGAAAGGGGTTTCATTTGATAAATATGAAGACTTGTATCATCTACCTGTATGGTTATCTACGTGAGATGCAGATTTACATCTTGTATTTCGTCTTCCGACGTCCAAAATCGAGACATAAAGCTAGACCGACAGCTAGAAGTGCTTTCAATACCTAAAATAAGAAGTGCTTTCAAACTTTATAATATTCCACGCCAACATTAATATCCGTCACACCGTCCATCACCTTGTGAGTGTGACTCTATCTAATATTGTCACACTATTCATCACTTTATCAGTGTGGCCTCAACAAGCAGCAGATGTGGAGCACGGGTAGATCAATTATCATTCATTATCATTCATACTTATTATTATCAAAGCTCTTATCAGGGTCTTTTTTGAAACTCGACCTAATTTTTTCAACCCCGTGTTTTCTTCAACACTTATCGGCATTGCATTCGCTCAAGTCCTCAAAATCGTTCACTCATACCAACCTCTACCTACCCCTTCATTACTGCTCGCTTCTTTCCGATCGGGTGATAATATCTCAATCTTTACTACCAGCTAAAGAAAGCCACGCCGTTTTGACATATCACCACTATATCGTCTTCTATATCTGGACGTGTAGCCTATTGTTGACTTCGATTATCTCGCCCCCATTCATTGTTACTTTGGAAGTTTGAGTTCCCCAATTGGCTACACTTACCTCAAATATCTTATACGAATAAGAATAATACCTACACTACACTACACTACACTACACTGCACTACACAACACAACACAATGGCTTCTATCAACGCGTCATTGAGTACTGGTGCGAGAAGATGTATCGGCAGTAGACAATATATATCTACAAGCGTATCTCAACGACAATATGGGACGAATGCATCTCGATTCTCAAGATCCATTGCTGCTGCAGGTACGTTGATTGTGTATTTCCCGTTGCGTACTCTTTGTCGTTCAAATATGTTTCTTTTTGAGTCAGAGAAAAAAAAGTCTCAGGACAGGGATGATTCCGAAAATCGGCTCTGATATTGGAGCTCTGACATACCCTTACCCGGACGGCGTCATCCTCATCGTCCCTTCCTCCGGGATTATGTGGGATGACTTTATCCAACCATACAGAAATTGTGGGGGCAATTATCGTCCGTACCCCATTTTCCCCTCCCTACCTTGATATTATCTGGAGGAAGGGGAGAAGAGGAAGAGGAAGGGGAAGGGGAAGGGGATGAATAGATACCGTCCGACTATTATCGTTGATCATGCGATGACTTTGATCTGATATGCTACGCCTCATTACACAACACTTTGTCTTTTCCTGTTCCTTTCTTTCTACATACCAATTTTCTTTCTTCATGATCTGTTGATTTCCTTTTCACGATTGATTCATTGCCTCAAAAGACCTTGTACAAGTGAATGTACATAAATTAAACCAGTTCTCTAATCATCGTCTACCTCATAATAGATTCTCTCCAATCTCACTCACTACTACAATCCCGAACTAGAACCATGTCCACCACTACCACTCTCCGCAGTTTGAACGTCAACAACATCAACCCACACGTCAAAGAGGCCAAGTATGCTGTCCGTGGAGCCCTCGCTGTTAAATCAGAAGAATACAGAGCCAAGCTCGCAAGGGGCGATAAGGACCTCCCATTCGATACAGTCATAAGTGCCAATATTGGAAATCCGCAACAATTGGATCAAAAACCTATTACTTTCTTCAGACAAGTCTTGAGTTTACTTGAGTACCCACCATTATTGGAGAAGGAAGATGTATTGTTGAATGGGTTGGGCTATAAGAAGGATGTTATAGAGAGAGCAAGGTGGTTGTTGAAGGAAGTTGGAAGCGTAGGTGCTTATAGTGCCAGTGCTGGTGCGACGGGAATCAAAGACAGCGTAGCTAGATTTATTGAGAGTATGTTCTCTAATGTTTTATGGTATTCGCATGGCTGGCATGGCTAACCTCTTTCCAGACCGAGATGGGTTCCCCGCAGATCCAAAGGATATCTACCTTTCCGCCGGTGCCTCCGCTGGAGTTAACACCCTCCTCCACATAATCTGTGCCGGTCCAAATACAGGTGTTCTAGTACCTATCCCACAATATCCTTTGTATACCGCCTCCCTCTCCGTTCTCAACGCAAAATGCGTCCCCTACTACCTCGACGAAGCCCGCAACTGGGGTACAGACCTCCAGGCCATAAAGGATGCATATGCTGCTGCTGTCAAAGAAGGAACCGATGTCCGCGCCATCGTTATTATCAACCCCGGCAACCCAACTGGTGCAAGTCTCCCACTCCAAGATATCGAAGCAGTCATCAAATTCGCCGCCGAGAAAAAATTGGTTGTGATGGCAGATGAAGTATACCAAACCAACGTTTTCAAAGGAAAATTCCATTCTTTCAAGCAAGTCCTCCGCGATCTCCAATCCAAAACTCCAGAGAAATACGACAATGTTGAACTCGCTTCTCTGCATAGCATCTCCAAAGGCATGGTCGGCGAATGCGGACATCGAGGTGGATATTTCGAACTGTGTGGTTTCGATCCAGACGTCGTAGAACAGATATACAAATTCGTCAGCATCAGTTTATGCGCACCGGTCATCGGACAATGTCTTGTCGAACTCATGGTAAACCCTCCAAAGCAAGGCGAACCATCCTACGAACTGTACAAACAAGAATATGATGGCATCTTTTCCGGACTCCAGAAGCGCGCAACGGCTCTCTATGAAGCATTCAAGCAAATGGAGGGTGTAGAGTGTCAAGAACCTCAAGGAAGTATGTATTTGTTCCCAACAATCCATGTTCCAGAAAAGGCCGTAGAGGCTGCGAAGAAAGAGGGTATGGGCCCAGATGAATATTATTGCCATAAATTGCTTGAGGCCACGGGTGTTTGCGTAGTCCCTGGAAGTGGTTTCGGTCAACGAGAAAACACACTGCATTTCAGAACGACATTTTTGGCGCCGGGCACGGAATGGGTTGGTAGAATTACAAAGTTCCACGAGGGATTTATGAGAGAGTTTAGATAGAGGGTTATGGCTAGAGTGGAGTTTGTAGAGCATCAGAGGGGATGGAGAGTATGGAGTGTGTAATGCAATTGCAAAGATGGGAAAAGGGAGAGCTTACTCCACTAAATCAATAGATGAATATCCAGTCGTAAAAGAGCTTTTCTTTTGAACAGAGCCTGAGATTATTGGGGGCAAAATATCGTCAAAGGGAAAAGGAAAGGGGAAGAGGATGAGAATAACAGGGAAAAGAAGAAAAGAAACGAAGTTATGAAATTAGATATCTATTGTAAATAAAGATATAAATATATACAATATACAATATACAATAGCGTGCATCACGTAGCGTAGCTTATAACCCCATTACATCTGCATCAAATCTTGATAGAAAAGATCTCTTACAATAACTTGCCTACATACCTGACGAATAAAATCTACAATGATATGTACATAGATATTCTACTCATACATTGATCATGCATCTATCTGCAGTTCTATATACATCTACTGACTAGGCACTCATCATCATCTATCTATCTATCTGCAAATTGATTTATTCCCCAGCTTTCTTTATTTTCAATACCTGTATACATACTTGAGAGGAGATACCCGTCCGCCTATCATCCACCGATTCACCCAGCCCCCTTCTACTCATTTCTACCGCTACAGTTATAGTCATAGCTGTGATTCTACCTCATACCATACACGCATTATATTGTATTGTATTGCACATTATTGCATACAACCGAATCACTAACTACCTGAACATAGATAATAGTTACCTAGGGAGAGGAATACACATCTTCTATTCTATTCTATTCTATTCACTTTCTAATCCCGCATCATCGCTTCACTTCTAGGTGCGCATGTATGCACAATCGATCCGCCATCCACACATCCACACATCCACCAGCATTAATCATTCATTCTGCTCAAGTATCTTATTTTCAAAAGAATACAAAACTCCTCATCCAATCTAAGCTTTATTATCCAAGCCCTTAACACCCTCTAGCAAACCATCTGCCCAAGCGGGCGTTGCGACTCCCGAGCCCTTGGCATTTTTCGTCAAGCCATTTCGAATCTTGAGAACGCTATCTACAATTACTGCGTCGATGCCTTCGTTTACTTGTTCCTATTTTCTTCGTTAGGATATATTCAGGTGATAAGACGCGAGTAACACATACCTGAACCTTGACGGGATCATTATTCAACACCCCATAACTAACACAAACCAATCCACTATCCTTCACCACCTTAACCAATCTAGGACTATTACACAAAGGTTCCGCCGCACTAACCACACCTAGCAAGTTCCAACGACTAGCAAATCGAATTGCCTCTTGCAAACTACTAGCTCTGATATCTCCTACTGGACTTGTACCCGCATCTGTGAGGAAAAGAATTGGAATACTTGGTTGCTTGAACGACAACAATAGACAAATATCTGGATTGAACGAACTGAAGATGACCTTGCGCTTTTGCTTCATGTCGTAAACTTTTGCAAGAACTGTATCACAGAAACTGTTAAGTTCCACAGCATAAGTGTCCATTTCTTGTTCTTCAGTTTCGTGAAGCATAGGATATTTCATCTCAACGTTGAATCCGACATTTTGGGGAAGTTCTCGGAACATCTCTTCGAGGGTTGTGAATGGTGCTTGAATAAAGTTTCCACGGGTATTGCCTTTGTAGCCCTTTTCTTTGAAATCACGAGTGTGTTTCATTCTTTCTGCCATGTCATTTTCGAACTCTCCTTGGCCTAGTGATAACGATCTCTGACGATCCATACCTCTCTTGATGGCATGAACTCGTGGGGAATCTTTTGGAGGAGATGGAGGGCGTGTTGAGCGAGATGTGGTCTCATTTACATGGAGAAATTGCTCCAATGTTAAAGTATGAACTGGTGCATCAATACCAGTTTCTGAAACAAGAAAATCATGATAGATGACTGGAACGTGATCTTTTGTGAGCTGCACATCGAATTCGACGTAGTTGGCTCCAAGATTTGCAGCTGCAATGAAAGATTGTAGAGTATTCTCACCGAGTTGGAGTGACTTATTTGCAGAAGTATTCTTGCCAAGACCTCTGTGGCCAATGACCATTGTTGAAGACAACTCTTTCCAATATGTTTGTTGCGCGGTGATTCCCATTTCTGGATGCGAAAATGGCGTAATCACAAGGAAGTTAAAGTTCACAGTTCCGATATCCTCCAAAGTATCTTTGGAAATTATTGGTACAGTGACATCTCCTTGAAGATTCATACGCTTCAGTCCAATCGTTGGCCTAATACTAGACAGAATTGCCATTCCTCTTCCAATCTTATGCTTTTCGCTACCAGCATATGTTGGTACGATATCGAAGTACAACTTAACATTGGAGGCGTCAAGAGTTGTGAATACAATAGGATCGGTAGAAATATTATCGTGAATAGGAAGATCAATGATCGTAGGTTCGCCTGTGGCGCCTTTCGCTGAAACCACAATTGACAGAGCAGTGTCGAGTTGAGTAGAATGAGCTTCTGAGATAGGAATATTCTCCAACTTGACGGCAGGAATGTTCTTTCTCATATCCATTGAACCCAGGCTGACAAGAACCATACTTTCATTTGTAAGATATCGATGTCCAAAAGTCTTGACGGGCTCAGTGACTCGAGGAGAGTTTGTGCTCTGTGATCGGAATGTTTCGATTGAAGAATGATTGGGTGGGGATGAACTGCCGCTGTCTGCAGACTTTTCACTCCCAGAATTACCTTTCTCCGATTCGACCTCTGCTAATCTCTCTGCAATATCCATGTGACCTCTCAAAGCTGCATGCTCTCTAGCTGTCCATCCTCCGGCATCAGCTTTAGATAGATCAGCGCCAGCTGATATCAATAGCTCCACAATACCAAGGTGGCCATCAACACAAGCAACATGTAATGGTGTCCATGAGTAGACCTTTTCAGTAAGTTCAAAATCGGCTTTTTGATCTACTGTTCCTTGGATAAGAATGTCCGCACACTCCTCATGACCAGTTCGTGCTGCGATATGCAACGCAGTCTCATCATTCGAGTTTGCATCTTTCCAATTGATATCAACTCCGGCATCGACAAGTAGTCTAACAATTTTCTTAAAGTTGGACTTTGTAGCTAAAGCAAGGACTGCACTCGACTTTGCAATATCACGTCTCATGGCAGCTTTTTTGTCACTGGTACCCTCCCAATTTTCACCATCAAGAAGAGCTTTGGTCGTCAAAGCATGGCCACCAATCACACTGAGATGAAGCGGTGCCATGCCATCATTATCTTGCCATTCCGGTGCATCAATTCCGTTTTTGACATTGAATTGGCCCCAAGTCTGCATAAACTTCATAACTAACTGGCAGATGACAACAAAACCAAACTCAGCAGCATAATGTAGCGGAAGACGACCGTAAGAATCTTTACCACTTAAAGCTGATCTTTGATGGGGTTCCAAATTACTCAACACAAAAGACAGAAGTTTGACAGACTCGTCTTCTAGACTCAGAAGTGTTGATTCTTGAAGTTTTTTCGAATTTGGCCCCGTACTGGGCGAAAGGGCCGGTGTGATGAATCTGACGCGATCGGTATCTATGAAAGATAGACTTTCAGGTTCCTTCTCTTGTGACTTTGCGGCAATTTTTGAACGGCTGATGGAAATGACAAGACGATGGATACAATTTCGCGCATTGATATCATCTGGTTCATCTAAAGAGTTTATCTTCTTCAGAAAATAAAGAATTGCGTTCTTGGACTTGCAAGATATGGATCGCTGCAATAAGTTCAAAAACAGTTTTTGCATCGATTGATCACCAGCATCGAAGCCAGCCTCCGCAATGGCTTCTTTCAAGGTTGGAACATCGTCAGTTCTAATTGCTTGATCGACCGTATCAACCAATCCACTGGGTAAATTGAGAATTGTTCTCGATGACACTCTTTTGATTGAGTGAGTGGAATGAACCGACAGTGCGTCGTCATTGATATTCTTCTCCCCCAAGACTGCAATCCAATCATTTGTCGTTTTCATAGCTTTAGATAGAGCAAAGTTTGCAGCAAAAGGCTTCAAATCGACCTTCGAAGCCATGTATCTCGCTTGGGTACAAACATTTGCAACCTTCTTATCCAATTTCTTGGTAATCTTGAGGAAACCTTTACGATTGACCTCACCAAACCATTGTAACTTTCTCAATTGAGATCTGAGCTCGAGAAGAGCACCCAATAGCTCTTCGACTTCATTGCGATCTAGCCCTTGTGTGGTATAAACTTTTGCATCGCTATATCGTTGTTGGAGGAGATTAAGTCTGCGGGAAGCATCATAGAATTTCTTGTTATAAAACGCGTCAACGTCTTCGAGGTTTCGATCGAGTGAGAAAAAGAATTCTGGGATCGGAATCAGTCAAAAAATGTAAAACTATGTTGCGAGTGACGTAATAGGCCTACCTGCTAAATCAACACTTTCCCCATCTTTTGCAGCGTTCGCAGCAGCTTTGATAAGCTTCTTCAAGCCCTTATAGTTGATGTATGAAGACGACCATTCCGGGACCTGAGAAGCAGGTAGACTGGAAACACATGAGTACTGTGAAAGACTTCAGATCAAGAGGGAGAAAGACTTACGTGCGTCCGAACTTCATGGTGTGAGAGTTCGAATTGTACAGAATATGTATGTAGTTTTGTATATATTTGCGCAAAAGTTGTAGCACAAGCAGAAATAAAGGTAACGATTAAAGAAATCAAACCACCTGGGTTATCTCATAGAAATTGAAATGCAGCTCCGTTGATCAAACAGTAGTTGCTCTATGTGATCCATTCAGTCGCTTTCTCGATTCCTTTATGAATATTCGGCGGACGAGGATCCGTAATAGAATTTAGCCGTAATGATGACCAAAATCGAGGGATATTCTGAGTCGATTCTCCTTTTCTGTAATAATCAATTTCTTCGATGGTAAAAATGTTCACTGTGGTTAGGATTCAATGAATATATCCACGTTTTGTGAAATAGTTTCGGATTCGTCAGAATTCTGCCTTTCGATAGCGGGGCGGTGTGGATAGCTTGAGTGGCGTTATCAAAAACGGTGTGTAGGAATAAGCTCGGATATATTAATAGACTACTGGGAAGTCTCTCCCCTTTATCAATTTTTAATGAGCACCTGAACAAAAGGTCTTGTGTTCTTTTTCTCCCAGGACTCGAGTAAAGAAAAAGGGGTTCACACGAACAAATTTTTAGAAAAGAGAATAATTTTATCAAAGATTCAAGCCCTCAAGGGTTTTCTTTCATGTTTTAAATATTTCACATCGCCAGGATGCTCACGGCACATTAGTCCCACCTACGCATGCGGACTTCAGTGAAAATCATCATTGGTTTATCGACCGGACTTTTAATTGATATACGGTAAGGTACTTTTCCCCATAATCCAGGATAGTGCCAAGGTAGCCAAGGGCTTGACCCTGCAGCAGACTATCTAGAAGGTTACAATGCTTTCTTTCCCGGTTGTGCATATGCATTTCTCTTCCTTTGGTGGCTTCCTGGGGCTGGATATGTTGTAAAACGGAGGACATCAAGACCACCTGATTTATGTAGAAATGTGTGCTGGCTCGCTGGCTACCGGGCTTACCGAAATCGTTACGCATTGTTTAGTAATTTGGCATGCATGGAGTTATAAAGTTTTTTAAAGAGAATTACTCAAAAACTGGAGTTGGGGGGGTACTTGACTCGAATATCATTATTAACTTTTTATTCCGTGTACACCGCATCTATTTATAAACGCCACATGACAGCGGAAAGGTAGATCAAGGGACCAAAGTTTGTGGATCTAACAGATCTTTGTAAAACTTCTGCTCATTAATCATTTACCAGTCCCATGGAATTGGTCGTGAAGATCTGGTCGAGAAAAACACTCAACGACTTGTGATCAACGCATAGACCGAATAAGATTCGAAAACGTCTAATTTGGAGTAGAAACCATTTTAGGAGTCTTACCCCGGACTATTTGAGAGTGATAATGAAACATTCAAGACTCACACCGACTAATTGTGTAGAACTGGCATAGGTTAGCTGTGTCGGTCTCTTTTCCAATGCATGATCTGATATAGACCCGAGTGGTCTACTGCACATCTTAAACATGAGATACCGAGAAGTCGCCACATAATGCTCGACATCTGTAACGCATTGCATCAACACCACATAAAACGGCAATGCACACTGTACCTCAAGCAATGAAAGCTGTAAGACTGCGATTTGCGAGCGATGAAAGCAAGTGGGGTATCTTATCATGGAGAGCTTTCGTAACAACGAATTAATGCCAACCACCTCTTCCTCTGCCCCTACCACCCCCTCTACCACCCCCTCGATGTCCACGTCCTCCTCCGAACCCTCTTCCGCCACCTCTTCCACCTCGACCTCTTCCTCCTCCTCTACCGCCAAATCCTCCATCTCTTCGTTCTTCCACTGGCAGTGGTCCATTTTGCATTCTGATCTGCTTTTCCTCATCGGAAGCGTAGAATTTATTTTCCATCCCAAGGAGATCGCAATATTCTTGCATTTGAGGGTTATTGTATTCTACCGGGCCTTCGTTTACAATTTCTGGCATGCCCTCAAAGAAAGGCGGTGCTGTGATTACGAAGTTCTCGGGAATCTCTAGTTTATTTCGCTGAACAATGTGCTCATCGACCCATGCTTGCTCTTTTTCAATAATAGTTCTATAATGATCCTCTCCCTTATCTTCAGGAAACTTGCTTGCTTTATCTCCTAGGACGAGACTGTTGTTAAATGCTCGTGTAATAGCTAACCATTCCGGATCATATTCAAACTTTGGCTTAGCTCGTGGAGTAGATATCGAAGTCTTTTCCGAGCTGTCATAGGGCTGTACCTCTAGGAGCTGTAGAAATTTACGACCTGGTAAACACTTATCTAGAGCGAGAAATCGAACTTCTTTGTTTGTAATTTCGGGTGGTGTTGGCTGTCCTGGCTGTACCCTAGGCTCTCGATGAGCTGAGGGTGCTGGTTTTGAGAAAGCAGCTGGTAATTGGGCTCTGATATCAGATGGGACTGATGACGGGATGGATTCTTCTATGGCTGTTGGTATTTGCTTGCTTTCAGTATTGACCGTTGTGGTAGCAATATGCTTTGGTGTATCCGTAACTGATGGGCTATCGTCATCATCATCCATATCAAGGTCAATCTCATCATCGTTATGTGGTACTATAGGCTGCTTCTCTGTTGCATCGTCGATGTCCACTGGAGTCGCGACTTCGGCAGTTTTGACTTCTTCCTTTGGTTCCTCCGCGGCGTTTGGCTTTTGAGCGTCCTCGTAAGTTTTAACCGCAGAGAATTTACAGTGTAAATGCGCGGCAAACCAATAGGGTGGCCTTAGACGATCCATAACATAACTCGCGGCCAGATTTCCCAGCGATCCGTCATTGGATTCTCTCTCGAAATCTGGTTTCATATGCCACAACCTCTTCACATCTCCATGCTTCTCAACAGCTCTTGGCCAATCATGACTGATCCCAATATCAACCTGGGTTCCTACTTGTAGTAACTTTCTGATATCGTATTCGCGAACATGATATATCGACTTGACATCATCCTGGTTGTATGGCAATCGTTCATAATGACTTTTGTTGTAATTGTAACCTTTCCAAATTCCACTCATACCAGCGATTCGCACTCCGCCTAATCGTACCACATTTGCAGCACCCATATAGTAAATGTTCGGCGCAACCCATCCTCCATAATAAAGCTCCCATAAATGACTGCTAGCTTCGTGATTGCCGCCAACGAAAACGGTGAGGTATGGAGCTTTCTTGATTCCGCTATAATATGCGTGGAAATCGCCGATTTCTCGATATTTGACAGGACATGACATTACTGTAAGATCATTTGCGTTTCTTACTGCCTGGAATAGTCAGCAAAAGAATTCGATTGTGAATAATAAGGGATTTTGTCGTACCTGGAAGTCCCCTCCAATGATGAGGAGATCAACGCCATCCCAACTTCGAGCTTCGCAAGCTTTCTCTATTGAAGAATATATTGCATTGAGAGTGCCATGGCCCTATTGAAAAATTCAGCAGAATGGCTAAGTAAATTGATCAAAATGCCTTGGAACTTACGCATCCCTCTACAGCGACGCGCAAACCATTCACTTCTTGGATGGAGGCAGCCATTTTGGGCAGTCCCTTGGGTGACTTCTTGCTGGATAAATTACGAGTATTTATGTAGCTGTAGCTTCTTCCATTACGCAAACGAGCTGATTTTCGTATTCGCACAATGTTTCGCAGACGGTTACTGTTGAGAAATAATTTCATTCCATGTTCATCAGTTCGCTTGCTTGCTTTGGACTAAAAGGTTATCTCTCAAGCGCAAACCGAAAATCATAATTTATCAAAATTTCTCTTCACAAAACGCGTCATACCTTCAAACTCCAGACTCTCCATACCAGTTCATAAGAACTATGGCAGATTTAGAATTAGCGGCGCGTCTACGATATTTGAACGAGTCGGCACATTTCCTGGCAAAATCGGCACCTACGACATCAAAATATCTAGTGTCGCAATGTAATTCTCTAATGTTTGATCACGAGATTGAACAACCGGATTTGTCAAAACGAGGATCGTGCAGTGCTTGCGGGAGTATTATGATATTGGGATCCGAAGGCAAATTGGAAGTCAAATTGCAAAGCCTCAGAAAGAAGCCAATTCGAAAAAGAGCAAGAGGAGCCTCTAGTGTGGAAAAGGCGATGATATATACATGTGGTTCTTGCAACAAGATAACCAGACATCGTTTGGACCTAGCTCCTGTGGCATCTAGGTCTAAGAATGGTGCAGTTCAGCATGGAGCTGTCTCTAAAACCGACCTCTTACCAATGCAGAACTTGACAACTGCGAATACCATAGGTACATCTTCTACGAATGCAAGTAGCAAGAAAAGGGCCAAGAATCGCAAGCTCGGTGGGCTTGGAGCATTGCTAGCAAAGCAAAAAGCATCACAGACAGGTCCATCCGGGTTCGGTCTTGATTTGATGGATCTGATGAAGAAGAGTTGAACATTCCAAGGTGACTCATGTTCTTCTCGAGATTGTGATCAAGATCCATTGTGCATCAATCAGATAAGGGCGGAGAAATCGTCACTGTCGGATGTCCGTACTGTATACACAACGCCATGCTACTGTCAACATAGACACTTCGATCTTCGGGGCCAGATATTCATCGCAGTATTGAGGCTTGGCCATACAAACATGATTCGAATATATGCGGTATTGTGTTTATAGTCATCCAGGAAACCATTAAGCTCTATCCGTCAGGGCAAATTTTTGTATGAACCATACGCTACGACAATGTGTGGCTCCATATGATGGACATCAAGTTCTTGATTCAGTCGCAAGGATCCAATATATCAACAAGGCGACGATGAAACACAAAATACAAAATCCCCATGACCATAT
Source organism: Botrytis hyacinthi (assembly GCA_004786245.1). Lineage (NCBI taxonomy): Eukaryota > Fungi > Ascomycota > Leotiomycetes > Helotiales > Sclerotiniaceae > Botrytis > Botrytis hyacinthi. The sequence continues at coordinate 40,963 of PQXK01000207.1, read as the reverse complement.
AATAATTTTTCTTGGACCCTTCATCAATGACAAACCAGACCTTCCACTGCTTTCTCGGACTTTCAGCCTGACGCCTGATGAGGTAACGCGCCGCGCTAAAAATTCATAACCGGGGTAGAATCTTATCAGACAAATCGAAAAATATAATTTCTCGACCCCTCATAACCAATTGCCCCTCCAATTTTTTACAATCATTATTGTGTGTCATATTAAAATTTACACAAATTCATTCAACAACAGAAATTCAGATATTATGGCCGATACAAACCAAACCGAAACAAAGCCAGACGGTGCTGTCTTCGACGATTATTTTGAGAGCTTGGGTAAAAAGGCACAAAACCTTTCAACCAACGACCAAAAAGATGGTGTCGCATCCAACAGCACATTGGAGTCAGATGAAGAACAGAGAGTAGTGGATGAAATCGAGTCATTATGTATGAACTGCCATGAAAATGTAAGTTTTGCAGCCATCTACATCAACAATATCTACTAATCTTCTACTATTAGGGAATCACCCGATTACTCCTCACACGAATTCCTTACTTCCGCGAAATCATCCTCATGTCCTTTTTCTGTCCCCATTGCAGTTTCAAAAATTCCGAGATCCAATCTGCCGGAGAGATTCAACAGAAAGGATCCAGATTTGAATTGCGCCTCACCACTCTCGAAGACTTCTCCAGACAAGTAGTAAAATCTGATACTTGTACTGTAAAATTCATTGAGTTGGATCTTGAAGTCCCAGAAGGGCGAGGACAGTTGACCAATGTAGAAGGTCTTTTGAGCATGATTCTCGACGATCTTGCTCTCAAACAACCGGAAAGAAAGGAGCAAATCCCAGAAGTTTACGAAAAGATCGAAGATGTCATCACCAGAGGCCGAAAGATGCTCGCAGGCGAGGCCTTCCCCTTCAGATTATCTCTTGATGATCCAGCAGGAAATTCATGGATTGAACCAGACCAAAAGGATGGTGTAGGAAAGCTCGCCAAGGTTCAATACCCAAGATCCCCAGAACAAAATGAAGCTCTCGGTCTCAGTGGTGAACAAGCTACTGAAGCCACAACTGGAGGACAACCTACCGCCGCGAGTTTCGAAGACGATGATATTATCCCCAATGAAGTTTATTCTTTCCCAGCTACCTGTCCTGGATGCACAAAGCATTGTGTCACACATATGAAGATGGTTGAAATTCCACATTTCAAACAAGTCATCATTATGAGTACTGTGTGTGAACATTGCGGATATCGTTCGAACGAGGTCAAGACTGGAGGTGAAGTTCCAGCGAAGGGTAAATGCATTACTCTTAAGGTAGAAAGTGCCGTAGATTTAGCCAGAGATATCCTCAAGTCAGAGTCATGCGCATTGGAATGTCCTGAACTCAAACTATCAGTCAACCCTGGAACTCTGGGAGGAAGATTCACCACCGTTGAAGGTTTACTTACACAAGTACGAGACGACTTGCATCAACAGATATTCGACGTTGGTGATGCCGGAGAAGGCGGAGATGGCATGGAATCAGAATCTAAGAAGAACTGGAAGATATTCTTCGATGGTATTGACGAGGCCATCAAGGGCGAAAGAAAATTTACCATCATCCTCAGAGATCCGCTGGCTAGTAGTTACGTACAGAATCTGTATCTACCAGATGATGATCCATCGATCAAGACTGAAGAATATGAGAGAACAGAGGAGGAGGAAGATGATCTAGGTCTCTCTGACATGAAGACCGAAGGCTATGTAGATGAGGTTGGAGACGAAAAGAGGAGAGTAGAGGCTGAGAAAGCTGCGGCGGAGGAGAAGAAGGAGTAAACATATTAAGATGCTTACTCAAAACAGAAAACATCTGATTTTTTAGAATAATGATATCCACCAATCACAAAGTCTGGCTTTACACTACATTTCTGTTTTCTCACCTGCGCGTATGGCGAGTGCCCTAAAATTTCACACATTTGCATGCTTATGGTGGTTAGTATTTCATGCCAAATTTATCATGCTTAAGTATTGGAGACGAGTGCGTAACACAATTCTGTATCAAGGTCTATTCCACTCTCTGAGCCCAGCTTGATTGATAGCCGTAGCTACTGCAGTAGCGCAATTAAAGCTAGCATTTTGCCCTGGGGCCCGCTTAAATCAGGTCTACCAATCAAGAAGTAGTGGAATGTCACTGGTACCGGCGAAAGCTTGGGCCAAGTCTAGACGAAATCCCCTACAAAGTCACAGATATCTTCCTACGTATACCTACTTCTCAATTCCTCCTACCACTCAATAGAATAGCTCTTTTCAAATGAGTATTTCTTTATATACTCTAAAATCCCTACGGAAAACGATATTTGGGAGGTCAACAAGTCAAATGAGTCTTCTTACTCCTATCGCCCGGGAGTTTCGAACGTTAGCACAATGTCCGCAACTTGCCATTGCTGAAGCAGAGGACGATATCGATATCAGAACTAAATATCGCCCTTTCTTACTGGATCCTGAAACGGAAGCTACAGATTGGATCTCCCAGTTGGAGTTAGACTCTGTAGTTACCCAAGTGGAAGAAAACTTGGCGAAGACTAGCACTAGACTAAAAGTCTTAGTTCTCTATGGGAGTTTACGGCAACGGTATGCATGCACTTGCTATGCTTCGTGTACGAAATATATCTAACAAGAGACCAAGATCCTATTCGAAGTTAATGGCTTTTGAAGCGTCCCGAATTCTCCACCGTCTCGGCTGCGATGTTCGAGTGTTCAATCCAAAAGATCTTCCCATTCGAGACTCAGTCGATGCCTCTCATCCTTCAGTTCAAGAACTCCGAGAACTATCCCTCTGGTCCGATGGTCACATTTGGTGTTCCCCCGAACAACATGGAAATCTAACTGCTGTTTTCAAGAACCAAATCGATTGGATCCCACTTGCCACCGGCTCGGTTCGTCCAACTCAAGGTCGCACGTTGTCGGTAATCCAAGTTAATGGCGGCTCTCAAAGTTTCAACGCAGTCAATAGTCTTCGGATCCTGGGGAGGTGGATGAGAATGTTTACATGTCCTAATCAGAGTAGTTTGCCGATGGCGTGGAAACAATTCGAAGACGAGGGGGGCGATGGGAGTGGAAAGGCGAGATTACTGCCAAGTGGGAATAGAGAGAGGTTGGTGGATTGTATGGAGGAGTTTGTTAGGTATACGATCATTATGAGGCCTCATTTTGAGATTTTTGGGGATAGATTCAGTGAGAGAAAGGAGAGAGCGGAAAAGGAGAGCAAGAAAATTGAAGTTCCTGTAGATAAGATTTGAGATTTAGATTTCGCTTCAGTACAGCAATTAGAGAATGAGCTTTGAGTTTCTCCTCGTCTCAATGCTTCTCATCGTCTCACTCTCTCCAAGCAAAGCCCGTTATTCTACATCAGCTGTCCACTCCCCATATCAATCTTGAATCGCCCTCCTCCCCCCCCCTTTCGTTATCACTCTGTAGTGCTTCTCCCACTTCAAGACCTCTCAAGACCTCAAGTAACAAGTCATTTTCTACTCTATAATCATCAGACTCTCTATTGCCTCATAAATCTACCTCATAGACGAGTGGCGGGCTCCAAATTTGAGAACCGATAATGAATGCACGGATTCGTGTGGCGATGAGAGAGTCGGATTTGGGGATATATTTTGATATATTGTCTCAAGATTTTGAGATTTTGTGTAGGTGTTTGATTTGTGTCAAGTGACCAGGATGTACAATTTCAATTTCAATCAAATAATTTTTATCTTACTTATGATTTGTTACACTTGGGGAGAATCTTATTGTTGAACGATACAGCATATATAATGTTAAGTTCAAAGAAGAGAAATTGAAATCAATTGCTTAGATGTGACCTCGAACCGACGGCCATCTCTTCTCCAAAATTCCCACAATATTACTTCCCATACATGAATGCAGGCGGAAATTCATTAGTTGCACCAGTCCCCATCGTTGGGAATGCAGGCTCGTTCCAACCAGTCGAGAAATCCCTTCCGCCACGTTGAACCAAATGTGATGATATATATTCGGACGGGAAATCAATCGGAGCGGTGGATGCACTGAGTTCTGCAGCCGTCGGAAGACTAGGCGGAGGTCTACTTGGACCGGAACGCACGCCAAGAGGTTGCTTAGAAAAGCTTAACTGAATCCCGCCTTTGGTACTGTTTGGTAGAGATGCCCCGTTCAAGGCTCGGAGACTATTGGTGGCGTAGATGATATCCTCAAATTGGACGGAACAAGTTGGACCATTCTGCTTAGCTGTAAGGCATAAGCGCTTGAAGCCTTTCTGCTTAGAAAATATTGCCATTAGTTCTTTCGCGGATGCATCGCTCGGAAGGTTTCCCACAGAAAGAGTATTGCAAGGGGGATTCTGTTTGGCTGGTTTTATTTGCGGGCTTTCTTGTTGGTTGCTGACAGATGAACCATGATCAGTCAATGCACCTTTATCAGGATGATTTCGGATAGGAGGTTTCGATTCAGTCGTCTCAAATCCTTTCCGTACAATTTTCGATGTTGATGGATATGTAATATATCGTTGAGTTAAAGTATAATCCGCCTCATCTATTAGATTATTTCTCCACATATATTCTATTACCAAGGAGTCTGATTGAATATTTGTTTTTCCATCAAGGAAATGATCACGACTATGCATCATTCTATTCCGCCAATTCCCATATGAATTGTTGATATCTTTGAATTCTTTATCACAAAAGAGGCAGAAGCATTTCGATGGAGGAGGATGGTTTTTGAAATGAGTTAGACTGTGGGCAAGCCAGTTTTCGAAATCGTCTGAAAGGAATGTTACTCCACAATTTATGTTTATAAATTCGCATGGAAGAACAATGATAGACTGAGGCGGAAAAGTAGTTTGATCATATGCGCTCAATGAAGGATCTGTGAGTTCGCTGCTTGTTCCACTTTGGATAGTGCTATTGATACTCGAATACAAGCGCTGATGTTGTTCAGCCAAAGAGTCTGATGAAGATGTGGAGCCTTTCACCGGTCCTTGCGATTCATCACATTGACCAAAAGTACCACTTTCCACACAATCCATACAATACCAGAAGCCACCAGGAATATTGTCTAGATCGATACAACGTGTATGATAAGGAGCATTGCATCCATTGCATGACAAGAGAACATCTTTTTGATCTGACTGATCGCACATTAGACATGGTCTTTCTTCTTCTGGATCTTCCATTGAAGCAAGAATTTGCTTAGCCTTGTCTGCTACGCCAGTGTCGCCTTCCTTGGAGTAATGAGCGACAAGTCTCTCCATAAGTAGCCTTGGATTGGGCAAAGATAGATCCTTCGCTCCAAGAGTATTGCTGATTTGTTGGAATGTATCTTGTAGAGGGACTACATACGCTTCGCCAAGCGGATTCGATGCGACTACGTGACCATATACCTCTAACGTCACTTGATCTACGACCAATGATCCACAGTCACCATTAATGACACCTAGACAGATATCGTCAGCTATAATTTTCGCTGAAAGATTCTCAACCCACCTTTCGAGTCAGACAAAATTACGTTCCATGCCTGACAGAGATCTTCACTCGGTTTACCTCCGATGTAAGAGTTGCTAGTAAGCATTACACCCTTTCTTGTTCCGCTCACGCCAGAGATCATGAACACTTTGACTTCACCAGTCTTTGGTGCTGCCGAAAGCATCCCAAAAAACTTGGGATTTGCGAAGTCATTCTCGGAAAAGAATGCGTTAGGTCGCTCATAGTATCCATCGTCAAACTCTATCAAGGCCCAGTCGAGGTATGCCGTCGTCGTATCTGTTGTGAACATGAAATCTGCCTTGTGGCCATTTATAGATTCACCATAATCTTCATTCGGCCCGCGATCTATGGTTATTTCGGCATGTGATCCTCCGGATGACACTGATTCAGCTTCCGAACCACGTTCAGCATTCTCAAAGTCTTCGTATTTCACATCATCAATCCATGCCCACTCTGGTTCACTATCTTCGGAGTCATCCTCATCATACAAAAACTCTGCTTCGTTTATAATCGTTGGTTGTTCTTCGCCCTGCTGATTCTTGAACAAATGATCCACAGTCAAACCATATAGCTTAGAGTCCATACTAATAAGTAGCCCTAGAGTCGACGTACGATCGCCATACTTTACCAACGATCCACACATTGTGAGAAACGAATGGTTCCTGGCAACCACCTGCTCCATTGCGGAATTTCTTTGGGTGGGTGTGTTTGCTACGCTCCAGTAGACGACTTTGAAAGGTACTACAGTAGAAGTAGATACTTGTGGATGAGACCTGCTAGGTGCCAATTGAAATCTGTCCAGAAAGGAAGAATTAATCAGCTGATATTGTCGACGAATGTGCTTGCTACCTAACAATGGTTTTAGGCGTTTGAAAAGAGCTTCGGCGCAAAAGATGATGACCGAGGCAACTGCGTTTGCTGGAGTACTTCCACATAAGCGTAGCTCATAGTTGATCTTTGCAGTGTGATACTTTAAAAACTTGTCAGCATCCACAGCCTGCTTAAAACAATCGACAAGTTGTGGATATCGTTGTTGGAATTCCGATTTGATTGGTGCACGAGGGTAGATATTCAGATCTGTATAAGGTACCCTTCTTGGGTCGGCATAATCTGGAGAAGCCGCTTGGGTGTGCCGCACAATAAATACTGCAGTATCAGCGTGAGCAGGACTCTGCGAGGTATTCGGGCTATTTTCTGGCGAGGATTTGCTCTGCACAACAGAAGATGCAGTAAAAGCCTGAAGAATGCTCTGCGAAACACCCGGGCGATTTTCTGGTAAGGAGCTCTGCACGATAGGGCTCTTGGGGGGTCTGAAGACAGCCTGAAAAGAGTTTTGCGAATAATTATGACGGTTTTCCTGTGGGGAGCAAGAATGTCCTTCTATTGGTTCATCACCTTCAGGTTGGCGATGGGTTGTAGGTTCGTTTGATGGGAAGTTTCGTGGTTCAAAGAACCTTGGGGTGACAGCCTTGCCGCCGGCAAATGACCGTCGCCACGAGCTGTTGATATTGTTCGACGGCTGTTTCGTGTTCAAGATCTCTTCTGAGCCGCGCTCAACGAGAGTCTCGGAATTCATTTCTCAAACTCAATAAAAATGTATGGAACTTCGACTTTGGCTCGATATTTCCACTGTCCAGCCCAAGAACTGTTGAGATAAAAAGTCTTCGGATTTGTGAAGAGGCTGAATCGTGAGGTTACATTGAGGCAGTGTTGAGAGGTAAGCTGGACAATACCCCCCGCATTTGTGGCTTGGGCTGTGCCGAAGAATCTTCCAATCGAGACAGTAGAGCTAATAAATAAAGCTGATCACATCTCATTGAATTTCTCTCGCGACTGTCAGACTATATATGCTTCAAGATTTCATCTCAAACTACACTCCTGCATCTCGGAAAATATATATTCTACAATGCGACCTGCCACAACAAACGAAAGAAAGCTAATTGCGAAAGACCTTTTCAGCGCCGAAGAAAAGCTTCACTCATCCAGTACATACTTCCAAATCTACGACCGTTTGACGAGTCCCCAATATGCAACGGTCCAGGTGCATCCTTCTGCCTTGAATTGTCATGATGATATTCGAAGATTAGCTCTTGAATTGAGGGCAAATCCACAAAGCACACGCGAAGAATTTAGAGCTAAAGTATTTCCAAATATTTCGACAGATCCAGAGGTTGTAATTGACCAGGAGCGTGCTATTAATGTCGCTGTGCAGATTACGTTGATGATTGATTGCACTGATAAAGATCGTCATTATGAAGGCTACGAGATAGGCGGCTTCCGGCCAGTCAGTTGGGATAGCTCAGAGCAGTTCGCCGATTTTGTTAAGAAAGTATTTCCAATAGACGTTCACGATCAGGAGGAAGTTCGAACGGCATTGAAAGAGAAGAATGCGTTGAAATGTTGGAAATTAAGGAAGCGAGCACACATCAAATTCCTTCCAACAGACAACATGGCAGAGCACCTTCTATATGACCCCAGAGACAATGTCGTCCGTCTCTTCCGCCAAACGGCATTTCTAAAAGCTCATCTCCGACTTTCAGCCAGCCAACCTATAGAGCTCGGAATCACTGAAAGTCTCAAAGTGTGAGATTTATATTTGATCAATCTTGAAATCCCACTCCCATCAGCTCATCCTAACTTGCGTCTTTAGAGGGACATTACCACCGCAACTGCTCCTGGAAACTTTACATTCCTTGCAATGTATACTGTTCCCTCCAGCCGATGAAAAGTCGTCTAGATTTCTGGAGAACATTATTCAAAATACAGAACCAAATTTTGACTCCGATTGCCTGCTTTATGAGGGATACAACAGACCGGTACCAGAAAACTTTGAATATCATTACTGGGGTGATCGGCTTGCTAAGCTGAATTATCTTGTGACACATCCAAGGTCGAGTCATCGTATTGGTCAGTGGATACAAAGAAATGCTTCGGAGAGGAACGCCTTGTCTGTAGCAATTTTGTCCCTTGTTCTGTCGGCATTCTTCGGTTTCTTGAGCGTTATTCTAGGAATATTTCAGGCATGGGTGGCATATATGTCTTGGAAAGCGCAGGTGAATGCTCCGCAAGCTCCATGATATGTTGATGTTGGATGCGCAGGAGGACCTGCGAATTGACGACAATTGCCTTTAAGACAACAAGATTTGGACATGTGGTTTCAAAAAAGAATTGACTTGGCAATAATTTCTTGAAAGTGCTCGTGGATGAGAGCGAGCGTAATGAGGAGCTCAATGAAGCAAAGGAGGGTGATGGTTCGGAAGGCGCTGGGGTAATGATGATTGATAATCGTGGCAACAGAGTAAAGACGTGAAATTGGGGTAAATGAAATGAAGAACCTTATCGCTTGAAACTAAATAGAATGCTAGAATTTTCTAACTCAGAATCATATTGGACGTATCTGATAACCCGCCACCACCCATCTCGCTACCCCTTTTCCAGGCCCTCTGCCCCACATCTAATTTGCTAGAGAAGCCAACTAGTGAGTCGTGAAACTATAAATGCTCTAGCAAACCATCTAAGCAAAAATACATAGGTAGAATGAACAGTTTTCAAGAATTGCCCAAATCGAAACCACGCAGCATGGAAGAGAGACGAGCGCTTTGCATCCCTAAAACTAATAGCTTATAGGTTACTCTAGTCCGAAAAAGTTTGTTGAAAGTGGGCCAGATGAGAATTAGTTCCATGAGTAGATGAGGTGCAATAGCAATGCAGACTTCGGACGGAACGTGGATCTATAGACAAACTCTCATGCGACTCTTATTCATCCCCTCGCCCGGGTGCTGTGTTGGATAATACCCAACTTTGTGTTATGACTGACAAACATACTACATGCACTTGCAATTTGCACTAGCCTGCCATTAAATTATTCGCGTTCATGGTGACTTGAATCAAATGCTCGTACTGGCTGGTCAGGGGTTGCTTTTGGGCTGGGTTGATTTCCAGGGGGTAGATGAGGAGTAAATCAAGGTTGTTGTATGGAAATTTGTATATTTTAATACTTTTTAAGAATTGATATAAGAATTAGGTATTTCATGGTTTTAGTCTTGGATATAAGGCTCAGTGAGGGGATTATGTCGATTAAGCAATGGTCTGGTGATCAGTGTACGCTAGAGTTTAAATGTAGCGATTCATGGCTTGGATCATAGAGCCAAATTGTTTATACTTCAACAAGATTGGACGAAATATCTCAGCCGCCTTGGGAAGGAGGTGATTGGGAGAAAAAACTTTTCTAAGAATGGCAACAGTCTTTCTGTTCCTAGACCCACCGCCAACATGCTAACATCACTTTCAACTTCGTTCTTTCTATTCACAGCAGCCCGACCTCTGTAGTAGGCTACCTTGATAGCCGTGGCATGGTCGAGAAAACCTGCTGCATATGCAGCCGCAATCTCTCCAGATAAGTGATCAACAACGCTTTGAGGTTTGATACCCCATCTTTGTAAAACATTGATAATATATAGTTGAAGTGCTGTGACCAGAGGCTGTGAAAATTCTGGTTGACGAAAGTGTTCGGCGCTGCGAACTTTGGTTAACTCATGTATCAATAACCAGGCTGGAGGCTGTGGAAGACTCTGTAGAGCGCCATCAAGGTTTTTGAGTATATCTATTGTCCATGGAAAGAACTGCAGTAAGTCTTTCCCCATTTGAGGCCACTGGGCACCCTGACCAGTGAACACAAACCCGATCCTTAGCGCTTCTGGATTCTTCTTTCCAACAACAAAATCGTTTTCGTCAACTTCTGTGCTTCGTGTTGGAATGTAGGCCCGGTGCCACAACTTTGTTCTCCTCTCAGAGAGTGTATATGCGAGATCCTCAAGATTGACCTTGACACGAGGGTTGATCAAGTGGTTGCTCAATGCCTTGATGTTAACCTTAAGCGAAGCATTATCATTTGCCGAGACAATGAGTGTATACGGATGCTCTGAGTCATCTTCATCCAAAGTAAGCTCGTCAGTATCAGACAGGTATGAACTGATGTGATGCGGGCCATCTGGGAATTTGGGCTGTTCCAGGATCACGTGTGCATTGGAGCCTCCATATCCAAACGAATTGACACTTGCTCGGCGAATAGTACTTTAAGGCCATGGGATTGAAGTACGAGTAGCCTTCACTTTGAGACCAGCAAAATCAACTATAGCCGCATTATTGTTAGCGATGGAAATTGCAATAAATACCATGTTTGGGCTGTGCTTACTCTTTGGACTAGGTTTTATAAAAGTTGGATTTCCTGGGATGATTCCATTTTCGATAGCCATGACAGCTTTCATGATGCCTGAAATACCCGCTGATGGCTCAGCATGTCCTAAATTATTTTTGGTCTTAGATGTAATTCAGTGAGCGCTCACGATTAACAATCCTGTATAAAGGGTTTGACAGGTCACTTACCGAGCCAATGATGAGTGGCTTATCTGCTGAGCGCGTCGCACCAAATGCTGAAGCGGCACCCTTCACTTCAGTGGGATCTCCAGCCTGTACAAAGCGCATTAATTAAACCGTTTTGTTTACATTTTGGGGTCAATCGTACCTGCGTTCCGGTGCCATGGCATTCGAGATATGCCGTATCATTCAAATTGGTAATACCTGCATTAGCATACGCTGCTCTAATAGCAGCAGACTGGGCTTCGGCGCTAGGACTGGCAATACCTGGCGTTCTTCCATCACTATTGGTAGCAGAACCTCGAATCACAGCTCTAATCAGGTCCCTGTCGCGAATTGCATCGGAGAGTCTTTTAACGATAATACTGCTAACGGCTTCAGCCTTTACGTATCCATCAGCGTCGATATCGAATGTATGATATAGCCCAGTAGGCGAATGTGCATTTCCGACCGCTCCAAGATCCATCACATGCTCAGGATTCAAATAAAGATTGCTCGTTGTGATGATAGCAGCATTTATCTCTCGAGACTGTAGATATGGGCATGCTACATCGAGACCCACAAGACTACCAGAGCAAGCGGTATTGATAGTCATACTGATAAGCGTAAAGTGTCAGTCTCAAGGGTACTACAGTACAATGCAAATTGGTATTCTTACCTCGGTCCCTTGATATTCAAGAAATGACTTAGTCTGTTAGCCATAATAGCACGCCCAACTCCAACAGTAATGCTTGCTGGCCTATCTTCAGGATCTCTATTTTGCATATCGCCATAATCTGAAGTTCTTGGTATTTTCATTTTCATTTTCAGGCGGACAGCAGCTCAAGAACATGTTTACTTACCTGATGCATATGAACCAACGAAACACCCGACATGTGACCCATCAAGACTTTCTAATGGGATACCAGCATTTTCGAGTCCTTCAAAGACAACTTCAAGCATCTGACGCTGATTTGGATCCATTGAGATAGCCTCGTTCTTCGAGATCTCAAAGAATGAAGCGTCAAAATCCGCTGGATCAATATCTTCGAGAAACATGCCACCACATGGTCTCATAGTGCGTGGCTTTTGAGACCCATCCCAATGTCCTTCAATATTAAATCTTGACTTTGGCACCTTATTCGAGGCAATGTCTCCTCTCTCGAGAAACTCCCAGAGTTTCTATGGTGTAGTATTACCTCCTGGGAGGCGGCATGCAAAGTCAATGATGGCAACTGGCTCTTGAAAATGTTGAGACATTGTAAATTTGATATGAGGTTTATCGTATATAGATTGATATAAATATTTGAAGAAGGGAGCTGATCATGAGTTGATTGTTTCGATATCACAGCATCTTATATAGAAGGGAAGCAGGTAAATACGGTACACATTCTGGTCATTCTTTGTCTACAAACCTAGTCACTATAATCCTCAAAACTCAAAACATCCAGACTTGAAGTCTCACCATATTACGAATATCCCTCATCTCCCTCCATATTAACTTCGTAACCTTCAGCCAATATCTCTATGTTCTTACTGACTCTCAGATTTTGGGTCCAATTTTCACGCAAGACATAAATCACGAGAAGTTGTGATTCAGACTTTTGTTCTAAGATTACAATGCAGATCAACAATTATCACACCAAGCACGTGCTCGCTTGGATCAATCCATGATGACCCTGCATACAGGAAACTGCAGGTAAGGGGTACAGAGCGCTTGCGACCCCCGTTGTTTACCCAGACCCATATCTTCTGCGATCCGGCATAGCCCACTGTTCCTAGCCCTGCATTGACTACGAATTTATCTTCAGCAAACGACTTAAACCCCGCGGTACGCTTATTGACTGCACGGTACTTCAGCGGGTCAAGGGATTCATACCTCTCTATCTATACAGTAAACCCTACAGCTGCATGTAAGACATCCTGTATCACGAAATACACGTTGAAGAAACCGTTAGACGATCACGCCACATCTTCAACCTCATTGCACCATCTTTTAAACGTATGCTACCAGCTTGTTCGGAGATCGAATAAGGCCGATCGACATTGCTATTGCTTGAGTCTTGATAAAAGTCCCAGCAAATTTAGGCAGCTTTTCGGTCGGAAAATTAAGATAGTTCTAGATAGGTTGAATAAGCAAATGTAATGCATTAAGATAGGAACCAGGGCTGCACGAGATAAAATGTGAGCAAGAGCTCCTTCTTGTTGCAGTAGAGCAAAGAAAAGTGAGATGCACATTGGTCCACGTTGTAGGGATCAGTATCATTGCAGAAGAAAGGTACCTTTTGCTTCTATTCGTAGACTCCTCTTAGATAGATAGTTAAGGCCAGGCTGTCATACACGATCTTCTGTTCGGTTATCTTTTACGTACTGTATTCCCTCATCATACACTTATTGACAATTCTGTCACTTCATCCAATCTCTATTACATTACAATATTTAACGTCTCCCAATCAAGTTACCATTGTAACTTCTCAGAATATACGTGTTGGGATATGGCTCTGCCGGCGATCAAAGTTGAATACAAGACGATAGATGGCATTACCCTACGGGGATTACTACACCCTGCGGAGGTGAAATCACCTACCATTATCATGACACATGGAGTAAGTGCTTTGCAAACTAGCATTCAATAATTCGTCTTTGTTCTTGCTACTAACAACAGTTTAGTTCAACTGTGTCAAAGAAATGCTCTTGCCAGAAATAGCTCGAAGATTCCAGGGTATATGTTATGACGCATTGATCTATGATCCTCGAAGTATCGGAGACAGCGACGGACTTCCTAGAAATCAGATTAGCCCATTACAACAAGCTGAAGATTTATCAGGTTAGTAAAGTAAATCCCAAAAGAAGCTTTTTCTGTGCAGTTCTTGGCTTACGATTTTTTACATAGACATCATAACACAAATTTCATTATTGCCAAACGTTGACTTACGTCGAATCATACTTTGGGGTATGTCGTTCGGAGCGACGGTAAGCGCTTGCACAGCAGCTGTGGATAGACGAGTTAAGGCACTCGTGATGGTGTGCCCCCTTTTTAACTTCTTTCAGTCAGAAAAGCGAGAAAAGGTTTTTGCACAACTGATCAGGGATCGACAATCGCAACTACGAGGTAATGAAGCATTCACACCACCTCCATTTAGTAGCAAAGGAGAAAATCCAATAGGGTTTGGGGAATCAGGGGGGCCAGGCGGAATGGAAGCATACAGCTTCATGTCTGCAGTCATTGATCACGGTGCCCCCAATTTTCGCGATCGTATCACACTGCAAACATACCAGAAACTGTTTATGTTCCGTCCCAAGGTACTACTGGACATGGTTCAAGCGTCAACTCTAATGATTGTGCCCGAATTAGACGATATTTCGTCCCCCGAAGAACAGATTGAAGCTTTTGGGCTCTTGGCAGGTCCAAAAACCCTGTATATGGCGAAAGAAAAAGGGCATTTGACTGTTCTTAGTGGAGATAAGTCCGAGGAAATCTTGAGTACCATGACAGAATTCATCAAGACGGCTAGTGAGTTGGAAGCATAAGGTACCGACGCGTTGTGACTTTGCGCGAGTGTCTGAAGAAAGAACAGTTTTTGAATAGATGAGTTGGCTGGAATAAAATACTTCTTCACTACACCTTCAGGGAAACAAAAGTAATATAATTCTACTTGACATACTGTGCCATTCTAGACTCTCGAATATCTAGCTTAGCTATAGAGGATATTGTACTAAATTGTCCTATTATTCCAATCAAAGTGTCCATAAGCCAGGCTATCACACTGGATGACGCTATGAATATTCACAAGTAATTCAACACTCAAGCTACTTCAATAGGTGTTGGAAATTCCACCATTCTCGTTAGATACAGAATGATACAGTCTTGCATGCTCGGACTGCAGTAAGGACTATTAGAAATCTTCTTCGTGACAATGTATGTTACTTTGTATCATGATTCAAGACCCCTATATAAGGATCCGTCAGCTAACGGATACTCGACCCTTTTCCAGGCTAAAACTAGGCAGCTAAATTTTATTAAACGAGGTGCATGAAGATTGGTCCATGCCACAATTCACCCAGACGGAAAGGAAAATAAGCTTCGCAAGCATTTTAGTGAGCACGAGGCTTACAACCAAACCTGCAATGTAACCTTCAATACAGCTTACAATGCATAGACCGATGCAAATCGCGTGCTCATATCTCGAGTGGAGACTAGGGATTAGAATGGGTGCTCAGCGGTTGATATAATGCTGCAAGTAAGATTGCTAATGAACTCAAAAAATTGTGGCAAATTCGATACTAGCCTCTATCTTAATTTCTTTCCGTCAAGATTTTAGATATTAAGCTATGCAAAATCCGCAATCTCCCTTTACAAACCTCCATATACTACCACGATGGCTGAAATCAAGCTCTCCGATTCCATTTCAAGTTTCGGTGACTTTCTACGCAGCTCTGTAGATGGTTCCGGGACGAAAGCTTTGTTTGACTCAAATGTTTGGAACATACGGAACTATTCGACCCTAACACCATTGTATCTTATGATTTCAATATGGTTTATCTAAAGTACTGGTCTTGCAGTATATCGATGTATGTAACTTCAGAACCTGGCAGATCTTATTGAACAATCTCGTTGACAGTTTTCTTGAAGTAATATTATCTCCCATCGCCAAGATACCGGGACCAAAGATAGCAGGTGAGGCTTTCCAATATTCCCAGCGATTGTTGTAGACTAACGCTCCGATTTCCTCTGTCGCAAGCTGTGACACTTTGGTATGAGATTTATTACGATATTTGGCTTGGGGGGACATATTACCAAAAGATCGACGAGATGCATAAAAAATATAGTATATCTTCCACAATGTTCAAATTTCAATTTACTGATGTGGAAATCTCAGGCCCTATTGTGCGCATTAATCCTTACGAAGTTCACTTGAACGATCCAGATTTCATAGATTCGGTCTTTCCTGGACCTGGGAGACAGACTGACAAGTATCTCTTCACTGGTAGAAGAACAGGAAGTAAGAATCAAAGAATTTTTACTTAATTCGCTCGAAGTTTCATATCCGCTCCCCAAGCTGACTGGTATGTGTTCCATCACAGCTCAAAACTCTATCGTCGCAACCATCGACCATGACATGCATCGCAAAAGACGCAGCACAATCACCAATTTCTTTTCAAATGCTATTATTCGCAGACTAGAGCCTGTCATGAAAGAACACATCAATACACTTCTATCCAGAATGCAAATTGCTGGGAAGACGGAGCAAGTCTTACCGATGCATGTTGTGTTCCGGGCTTGTACCAGCGATCTTATTACTCAGTATGCTTTTGGAGAATCTTTCCATTTTCTAGAGCAGGAAGATTTTTCCATGCCTTACATGGAATCTACCGATGTTTTCTTTAAACTCAATCATACCTTCTGTCACTTTCCTTGGGTTGGTACATTGCTCGCATCGGCACCACCTTTATTCCATCTCTAACCGAGATGTGGGGTTAAGCGGCGGTGAGTTGTTCAATCATTGAAGACATTTTAGCATACTGATCTCAAGTATATTAGATGTGGATAGAGCGTGTCGATGAAGTTAGAAATTCTCCAAACCCTGAAAAAATCAAGATCACTATTTTTGAAGGCGTATTAAGTAGTAAACTTCCTGATGAGGAGAAGACCAATCTTAGGCTAGCCCATGAAGCGCAGTTGGTTGTATTTGCAGGAGAAGGTACAACAGGTATGTGTCAAATATTTTATGAGAGAATCTTTGGAGCTGGTGACTCTAGCTAATATCAACACAGCCTATACGCTGCAATCTGCTCTCTTTCAGCTACTCGCCAATCCCAAGGAATTTAAGAAGGTAAAGGAGGAGATACTTGCGGCTATTCCAAACTCAGATAGCCTTCCATCTTTCTCTGAGGTAGAAAGTCTGCCATACCTGAACGCAGCGATTCAAGAGACGATTCGCATTCACCCCGGCGTTGTATCACGCTTGCCACGAGTCTCTCCCAAAACTCCGACTCTGTACCATGACAAGAAGAATGACAAGGAGTATATCATTCCAGCCGGTACTTCGACGAATATGACGGCTCAAATTACACACATGAATGCAGATGTTTTTGAGGATCCATATGAGTTCCGTCCACAAAGGTGGATTGACAATCCGAGACTTGACAAAGCCTTTATTGGTTTCGCTAGAAGTACAAGGAACTATATTGGGTAAGTCAAAGTTTATGAGATATTGTTTTGTACAAATTAAGTACTACGTGTATGGAAAAATAGGATGAATTTTGCACGTCTCGAAATGTCCCTAGTTCTTGCAGCTATTATTCAGAAGTACGACATCTATTGCGGACAAGACGGACCGACGTTGGAATTGTTGATACGCTCCGTGAAAGAGACATTGATTTGAATCACGATTATATGATACCTTTTCCCGCTAAAGGTAGTCCCGGTTTACGCGTTAAGATAAGAAATTAAAAAGGTATCCCAAGTACCCCGGAGGGGGATAGAACAGTCGTTGAATCCCAGAGGAGAAGAAATGGGGCTCGAGTTTAGATTAGATAGTTTTTCTGGGACAGATCAGAATATATTTATTCACTAGAGCAGAATCAATGTCCCCCAAAATATGGATTAGAAGCTTGCATACCATACCTAGGACCTAGGTTAGGTAAACAAGGTATTCATGAAATTCGAATAACATTATTTTGAGTAAGGATTCAACGGCACGAAGTTCGAACAGGTGCATTGAATTATCTCACAAAAATGGTTGGACCTACAGCGGCTACGGTACAAGCAAGTGATTTATCACTTCTTAAAATGACATGGTGATATGAACTGTGTCCTGCCTTTTAGCTCTTGTAGACTTGCGACTCTTCATGTGACCTCAAACATGTCTTTTTGAATTTTTTCGCATAATTGCACTTTTAGAATAGTAATTGACAAGATGGGGACGTTCGAATTCTTCCCAGAAGTGACATATGCGGAGTATTGATCCCCGACTGGTCTTTCAAAGACATGTCTCGGCAATATATTTGCTCTTAACTGACCGATGAGCGGAGAGGAATTAACTTTGACTTCCCAGGTTCACTATGAAATCCAGAGCTGATTTTGGATGTAGAATGGAGTCCTCACCGATTTATAAAAAATTGTCACGGCATATAAATTGCCTAGCATCTATAAATCACTTTTGAGAATAACATAATTTCCGTGTCCTTGGAATCGCACGCGATGCAGGGTCTGCTCATTATCAAGAGAACGTGATACCAACAGCGATAGTCTACAGACTAAACCGTTCGAAGCCGTCTGACAGAGTTTCAATATGGGGATTTTATTTGTTTGAAGTACATGTTTTCACTTCTATACTTAATCTAGCATATATCGTGAGTGGCACTACAAGACTACCTCTACCAAGGGAGAACCTCGCCATCCCACTTATATAGATTTCCTCCGTGCGTCTCTCTGGTACTCTCAGCTATGACCTTGTACAATCCAGCAGCACATTCTGCGACTCCTAGAGGAGCTGCGTCAAAGCCGAAGTGGTTAGCACCGATATTTCCCAGGTCGGTTTGGACCCATCTAGATTGCATGTTAGCAGGATTTAAAAACGAAGATAATGCTCCACTACAGGAACCATGAGATGAAAATTACCCGGGATCAATAGGGAAAGCTATAAGAGTTGGCTCTTCACGATGAATAGCCTTTGTCAGCCAATGTACGGCGACTTTAGAAGGTGCATAGGCCGAATTAGGCATATCTAATTGGTTCCTGTCAAATGTCAATACATATTATTCATTTTGGTCACTCGTGATTATTGTTGAAGAACAGGATCAATTACTGAATGAAACATCGTTAGTTAACAATTATGATGGTGAACTGAAACTTGGGAATAAACTTACCGTGAGATATCCTGCGGAAGAACCAATGGAGATGAATTTTCCGAGTTTAGACTTCTTCAATAGAGGAAGTGTAGCTTGATACAGCCAAATAAATCCGTGTACATTTGGAACAAAATGGCCTTGAATATCTTCAGCCTTTACTTCCGAAACTTTAGGCCAAACGTAGCAAACGCCAGCATTCGCAATCACAATATCAATATGATCAATACCCTGAGCTTCCAATTCCTTCACAGTTCGAGTGCATCTGTGGAGACAGTAGCATCAACTTTGACCAGGATAAGGGACGAGCCTTCAGCCGTGGGCAGATCAGCGAGGGCTTTGGAGGAAGGATGGTTTGGATCGCGGTTTGCCGCAATAACAGTGTGGCTTGGCTTAGAAAGATAGAGTTCGAGAATTCCCTTGCCAGTGCCTCTGTTGGTGCCGGAAATGAGAACAATAGTTGGTGCCATGATGACTTAGTATTGGATTGATAATTATGCAAGAGACGAAGTTGTAAGAAGGAAGCGATTGTCGATCTGATTGTTGACGTCAAATCGCAATTCAAAAAGTCAGAGAAGCATCTTTATATCGCACAAATTTCCATGGTGGCAGCTTTCAATCAAGCGTTACAAATGCAAGCGGAACAAGAAATATGTGGCATTACTCTGCATACTCTGGATGACCGATGCCATCGCCTTGTGTGCTTGACTTCCGCAGGTTTATTACCAATTCAGTCCAAGCAAGTGGTGATAATAGCCATGATGACAAACACCATGAAGGAGGTCATATTGTAACGGGAATGAATGTCAGGTACGGATCGACAGGATAAGCTTCATGCAAGGTCAGCAAGTTGCATATAAACGCTCGGTAACATGGGTTGGGAATTACCTGGGAATAATTGTGGGGTTAGCGAATCGGCTAGTCATGCAAAGTAAGCAATTAGCCGCGTTTATGCTCACCTTGCATCATGCGTACCCGACGGGATTGGCTATCGAAATTACTTTGTCATCTTCCGCGGAGTCTAAGCACTACAGATATGTCAAATATACAGTGCGACGATTTCGTTAAACCTTTTCTTGCACAAAGTTTTAGGAGGAAGGATTTGATCCCCGATCGACTAATTCTAAACGATATCCTCTTCCACGTAAACCTTCAACGGGATTTTGCGGATAGTGATTGCGAATGGCACGATACTTCACCTCGTAATCGTTATCGGTGCGAAAGGGGACTGAGCAATATGGAATATGGATCGGTACCTGATCCTTCAAGTCAAACTCTATACACAATTTAACAAGTCCATGCTCTTAGGGCTAACATTTGCTCACACGATGGATAACAGAACTTACGGAGTCTTCTGTAGAAGCGGTGACGATTAGAGTTTGGTAGGGAGAAACGAAATATCATAAATATGAAGGCAAGAATTAAGATTTCATTCCTGTGGATTATTGATTCGATGATTTAGTGAGGTACTTTCTCCCTTCGTCCATAACCAATTTCTAAATCAGAAACAATGCTTGTATATTCACCATTTGTTCTGGCCGTGACTGCGGCCTTATTCGAATTTGCGACAGCGACTGCCGCGCCAGCGAAGAGATCTGACGGATCTCTCGGACCAAGAAGTGATTTTCACTACCTTCCAACGGATCTTCAGTGGCCTAGTCTTGCAAATTGGCAACAATTGAAGCAAACTATCAATGGAAAACTCATTCTCGGAAAACCTTTGGCTCAAAGTTGCCACAATTCCGACTATGATTCGGCCGAATGTACAGAGATAGAAGATATTTGGACAGCATCACTCACATATTAAGTCCTGATTCATTTCCCAAGAATCGACGAATATTTTGCTCAGAAACCAGAAACTAATTTCAGACATAAAGTTTCACGGATCCAGTCAATATCATGGCACTATACTGGCTGAATGATTCTTGCAGTCCCTTTTCATCCATAAATGCGACATGCAATCTAGGAAATGTTGCTTTATATGCCATTAACGTCAGCAGCGCTGATAATGTCATTGCCGGTTTGAAATTCGCAACGGAGGATAAAGTACGAATCACAATTAGGAATACTGGTCATGACTATATTGGTAGATCCAATGGCGAAGGATCGATTGCACTATGAACGCACAACCTCAAAGATATTTCGTTTCTTAATTATACCAGCACCAATTACACTGGCCCTGCGGTCAGGGTTGGAGCTGGGGTTCAGTTCTTTGAAGCTTACAAAATCGCTGCTGAGAACGGTCTGCGAGTTGTGGGTGGCTTTCTCCCAACTGTAGGCATGGCGGGTGGATATGTGCAAGGCGGCGGGCATGGTCCTCTCGGAGCGACGTACGGTCTCAGCGCAGATAATGCACTGGAATTTCAAGTTGTGACGGCTGACGGTCGCCATCTTATCGCTACTCCAACAGAAAACTCGGACCTTTACTGGGCACTTAGCGGTGGTGGAGGAGGCACATACGCCGTGGTAATCTCGTTGACTACAAAAGCTCATGCCGACGGTATAGTTGCAGGTGTATCATTCACCATCAACAATAGTGGTGATGCCAGATACTGGTCTTCAATCGAAGCTTGGCAAAAACACCTTTTGGTTCTAGACCAGATACCAGGCTTCACCACCGTTTAGGGCTTCACGAGCGATGCATTCAACCTTGCATTTGCTACATGGCCGGGTGGAGATGCCTTAACGATGGCTGAAGCATTAGCTTCGTACAAAGAAGAGATCCGCGCGATGAATATAACATTCGCAGCATACGAAACAAGTGATAGGCCAAACTTCTACGACCACTACGAGCATTACACAGGAAGTCTCCCATATGGACCTTATACGACAAACGATATCATCGGAGGACGCTTGATTCCCCGTTCGACCATCCAGAACAATGTCACTCGTCCGATTTCCGTTTTCAAAGATATTATCAGCACAACCGGAACCCCCGCAACATGTTTAAGAATCAACGGAATAGCCGCTAACGTCACACATTCTCGCGTTGGGAACCATGTGGGCTCGAATGCTGTTTTTCCCGCATGGCGCGATTCTTTCTATTGGCTAAATGTTGATGTCGGCATCGATGCAGCAGCTTCAAGAGAGACAATACATCAGATTCAAGCGCAGGTGAATGCATTCCAAGACCAATTTCAAGTCCTGACCCCTGGTGGTGGATCTTATATGAATGAGGCAACCTTTGATAATCCAATATGGAAGGAGGATTATTATGGTGAAAATTACAACCAATTGCTGGACGTGAAATTGTCTTATGATCCAAATCTTGTTTTGTACGCTCATACGTCTGTTGGGAGTGATCTGATGACTGTAGCTTCGGATGGGAGATTGTGTAAAGATTGATAGGCACGAGAGACATTCGCGTTGGAATGATTAGATAGATATTGGCACGCTGCCCTAATTTTAAGATAAACAAACGATATAATAGTACTTTAATCAATACTAAACAGACATCCTCTTTGATTGGAAACCCCGTGAAGAGTGATGTATTATCTCGAAGAACATTCCCCGAAAGTTTCAAGAGAAAGAAATGAAGATTTATGCAACACCCAGTAAATTCTCAGGACTGCGAGGGATTTCCCACAAGTTACCTACTGATCACTGACTATATGAGTATGCAAGCACTTCTTATACATCATGCGGCACAATAGTCCAAGGTGTTCAATACGCCGGACTGATAGACTAAAAATGAGCTTTCGATGTTTGAAGAGAGTTTAATATTCCAAACTATTCGAATAATCAACCAATCGAATTGAAAAAACGAATACCTCTGATTATCACACCGGAGACCTGACTGTAGAGACACTGCAGTTGGCTAACTTTCAACTCCACGTAAGAACAGTAGAACAGAACTAGTAGTATGTCCCAGGCATAGGCTTGTATGGGTATTTCAGATGAAATTCCTTCACAAGTTCCTGAGCACCTCCAAAATTCTCCGCCGAATAATATTGATCATCTTGCTTGTGTCCAACCCATTTAGCTTTGTAACAAACCAAGCCATGTACCCATTGAGAATCCAAAATTTCCTCGACCTCATACATTTTCTGATCGGAGACCTCGGCCCTGGATTCAGATACAACATCTCCATCTTTGTTATTTTCTGCGCTGAGTCTCTCATGATAGTTAGTTGAATCTTCCAAAGGACTATCCAAAGATGCGAGAGTCTTGAATCTTCTTTTTTTCTTCCCCATCTCCTTTATCTCCGTGCGAGCATTATCAATAACTCTTTTCATGGCGAGAAAAATTGCAAGTCTTACTTCCTCAGAAAGTCGATCAAGAGTTTTGCTGAATGATTTTATCTCCAAGTCCCATGTGATCGTATCGGTAAAAAGCTTGCGGATCAAATCCCCCTCTCTCGTATGCTCCCAAACATAATGAACATTATCAGACTCGGCTAAGTATTCCTTTTCGGAAGAGCCCATGCGAGAGAGCTCCTCGATACAGTCATTTTTGAGAGTCGGTACTTTAATCATATCCGTGAAGATGTAGAGTCTTAAGAGAATGCCAACACGAAGCTTATAGTCATGGCCAGTTTTCGCCCCATTGCCCGAGAGAGCGAACTCAATTTCATCTTGCTTAGGCTCGCCGATTTGTTGCGTGTATAACCACCTGAAAAACAACTCGAAAACTTCAACATCGACATCAGCAAGTTTGATTATGCCAGTGGTGGTTTCTTCGAAGCCGGAAGTAAATGCAGCCTTGAAAAATGGGGAGCAGTAGCAGATGAGGCTTTTGTGTATACCAAAATCCTGTAGGTCCTTTCCGACTTTGACATGCACGACCTCGCGTCCAATGTATCTGAGAACATGTTAAATTTGTCTTCATATTGTGTTGATGATGATATGAATCGTATGCATCATGTAAAGCGAGGTAATACTGAGAAGAAGACTTACTTAATGACCATTCTAGTGGGGTTATTTCCTTCCATCATGAAGTTAATTTGATCTGTTTTGGATGGGTGGATCAGAGGGAATTGTTGCTGTAATTGATATAGGAAGTGGTAGAATTTTTTTGAATGAAGTATCAAGAACTTATGTTAAATATAAACGAAAACGAAGAAAGTAGTCGCTTCAGAATCGCTTGTTCCAGATCACTCTTGGCCTTACAGATCAGACGCTCAGAATAGTTTTTATGTGTATGTGCTTGGAAGAATCGCATCTCGAAGTATCACTTGCTCGAAACAGAGCAGAGAATCGAGAGGTACCCATTAACTTCTCTCAGAGAGAAAGGATGCGTATATTGACGTGTATTCGAAGAGATCAATGGTGAGAGTTTGCGAAATTGTGAGGAATATGTATGTTTGAAGTTTTGGGACAAGATCACCAAACCGAGGTGTCTACAGAGAGATTTTGTGTCTTCGCAATCCTTCAACAATTGCAAAGTAGCTTAGAACTAATTTCATAAGATCAGATAGACTCAACGAGGAGAATTGACTAAGTTCGCTTTCCTGGTGGCCAGAATACGTGCTTACATTCATGTTTGGAACCACAATTCCCAAGGATTCAACAACAGCGGACAAAGTGTGCACCTTCCTCAAGAGCCATATATTCCAGAAACAATTAGAGAAAAGTTTGACTCCCGGTACCAGCATAGATTTATCCTTTGCGCATGCTCAGAATCTGAAAATGTGTAAGAGTGCATGATATTATGCGAGTTCCCCGAAAACGTAGAAGCCTAAGAGGTTTGTTTGTATGAATTAGGTTTAAATAAGGGGCATAAAGCGCTTTTGATGATATTATAGAAGTCACAAAAAGGGATGAGACACAGTTTTTGACTCCGTTATAGGGCAATATTCGAATGTACCAGTTTCGAGACAAGCTGCCGAGGCTTTTCCATATGCGCAAGATCCTTCACCTAGCCACAATGACTTGTCACCATTCGGTGCAAAGTCCGGTGCAGAATTTAAGAAGCAATAGAAAATAAGACTTTTTGTTCCGATATTTAAAGCAAGGACTCCTCCCTCGCATCCTCATGAGATTCTTCTACTTCTCACTATCGTATAATAGATCATCCCTTCACACTACATGCCAAATCAGTTTCAAATATCCACAACTTTTCTTGAATATAAATGAAGACTGATAGACACCTAGATGGCGATTTTGAGATAAATTATCATTGAGAATTGAAGGGGGCACATTCAGATAGACATGCACTTCAAAATCAAATATTCCAGTCCCGGTAGGGCAATGAATAAATATGAACCACAAAGGCACAGAAAGTTGTGATGTGACTGAGGTTTGTGTAGTTGCATTGAAATGAGTTGATATAGGTGGCACTCAAATTTTAGACATTGATTTAAGGATGTGGATAGGAATGAATAAGATGTGTCGTTGAAGTGAGATGAGAAGGAAAGTTGTATATTGGGAAGGCACGGTGAGAGGCACACTCTTCAAGATATCACATGATGAGACCCATTTGATTGGAAGGTTGAATTAGAAGTTAATTGTAAAAAAGAATATGTGTAAGATGTCCAGCGATTGCCTTGAGACGACCCGTAATGATAGTTACTCTCATCTTGAGCATTGCCAAATCCCCATCTACTAATTTGCGCGTTGATGAAGCTGTGCTTCATAATCAACGGTAACCGCAGATTATGAGAATGGATGCTATATAATCCTTATTAAGGAGTCATATTTATAATTCCAAGTTCTTCTTCTTTATTGAACTATTGCAGAGTAAAGTGGCCATAACCTTACCTGTATTTATTCAACTTGGTAGAAGTAGGTACCAGTATGTTGGTCCTTTAATATTTCGAGACTTCTCTTAGCGAATATCGGTTTAACGAAGCACTACCTACCTAGGTAGTGTGCGTTTCTTGATCGACAGAAGTTTGGTAATCGATCTTGGCACGAAACTTTCCTCTACGGGGGCGTAGAGATCAAAATGAGCGCAAATTGGTAACTAGGACGGCAAAAGGAATTTGAGTACAGCTTGCTACCTCATCTGAATACGGAGAAAGCACGAAAGATGGAGAGATGTGGTGAACAACGCTCCCCACAATCTCCTTCACGCCGCACAATTTCTTCTGGATTTCTTGGGTTTGTACAGATGACTGGAAAATGCAAAGGGAGCAAAGGAATCACAGACTCGACATTGGTGAATATCCGTTTGCCAGGTAACACAGCAATGCAGAATGGATATCAGGTGTCTGAAGTGGATAGGACTAAGGAAACCTTAAGGTTAATAGGTAAGAGGGGTGAAAAGATCTACCCCTCTTGTTGAAAGTTACATGTACCTAACCTCATTCACTTACCACCCGAAATATATGATAGGTAGGTATTTGATGTCTCCAATAAGTTATGAAAATCCATGTTTTCACTTGCGCTTGCAATTACCAAGGGAGGATACGCCCACCCACGTGATGTTAGTGACTACCTAGTACCCGTTGTATGTTGAGGCTTTGAGGCAGTGGTTCCCTTCAATTTGTAATGCCCCTCATCGTTTAAAAGGATGTATGAATGCAGTGGAGATAATGATATCTGTAGTAAGATAACCAGCTCCTGCTCACCCGATGTATCATGTCCAACCGATAGTTCTGGATTACTATGCGATAATACATATGGGCTAATGGCAAACAGCAATGGCAGTGAAGACATTGAAGGGGGTTGTTTAACCTTTGATCACTCATGTAATCTTACTGTCTGGCTGCCCATAGCTCTGCTAATGATTTGAAATGGTATACGGAGAAGTATAGGTATGCAAGATTATATGGAAGTGATAAAAAGTCCTATAATAATACCTACTTAGGTATTAATTACAAATTTAAATACCAACAATTATCGCCTAGTCTTAAATTCTGCTATAAATTGCTAAAATTAAACTTTCTCGAGTGAAGTCTGGAGCTGAAGTGACGTTCGAAGTGCGGTTTGATGTCAGCAAAGTGTGGCTCCCAAATCAAGCTGAAGGTTGCAGGGATGTTGTCTTCCTTAGGTTTCCAATTTGGTTGTGAGCCGCGCGAAAGAGATTCACTCAACTTCAATCATCAAAAAAGGTACCTACCTCCTCAACCAAAACCTTACTACTTACCACCTTCCTTTACTTCCTTTAATTAATCTCCTCCATCGTACCTGCTTGTTTCGACGAAGAAAGCGCATAGAATAATTCACCTCTTTACGCCTTCCTTATCTAACTGTGAATCACCACGATCTTGTGAATTATGGCCAATCCTGTAAGTGGAATACCATTTCAAACAGAATCTTCAATCGTACAATCTCTTTCCAACTTCCACTGCTCCTCTACTGTCTCATTCAATCGAAAATGACTCTAGCAAGCTCTTTCGTTGTCGGGAGACGACCCACTTACTCTTCCGTTTTTCAGAAGTTTCCAGTACATCCCAAGCTAACAGATCCAATGTTTCAGCAACGACTCCCTCCCCAACAACCTAGCTATAACCAAGCTTATATGCCAAATGGTGCTGTAGCAGGTCATACTGGTATCCCGCCTGGAGCTACTCCTTTACTCCCAAACAACGGTAGAATCATACAAACTGGAGGTGTGAGAGTTTTGTGTGTGGCAGACGTACGAGGTGAGCTTGACCTGAAGATTTGACTTTTCAGGCAACGCTGACAACTCGGAAGGAAATTTAAGATCACTCAATGAACTCGCAAAGCAAGCACGCGCAGACCACATTATTCATACAGGAGATTTCGGTTTCTATGATGACACCTCTCTCGATCGCATTGCAGAAAAGTGAGCTCAGCATCCAGCTCAGCACTATACATCATCCACTAACAAAATTCAATAGAACCCTCAAACATGTCGCTCAATACTCTCCCTTGATCACAGAAGCTACGAAAAAGGCAATCGCAGCACCGGGCGGCCCAGTAAAGTCGAGATTCAGTCCTGGCGACCTTCCACTTTCCGAATTACCACAGTTCCTAAATGGCAGTCTGAAGCTTGATGTACCAGTCTACACTGTCTGGGGTGCATGTGAAGATGTGCGAGTCCTCGAGAAATTCAGATCAGGCGAATACAAGGTTGACAAACTTCACATCATTGATGAGGCACGCTCTATGCTTTTGGAAATTGGAGGCGTTAAGTTAAGACTTCTCGGACTTGGTGGCGCAGTTGTCATGCACAAACTTTTCGATAATGGTGAGGGCAGAACCACAATTGCTGGTGGGCAAGGAACCATGTGGACTACATTACTTCAAATGGGAGAGCTGGTAGATACCGCCAATCGTGTGTACGATCCTACCGAAACCCGTGTATTTATTACCCATGCGTCACCAGCTCGCGAGGGTATTTTGAACCAGCTTTCAGTTACCCTCAAAGCCGACTTCTCGATATCCGCAGGACTACATTTCAGATACGGAAGCTCCTACAACGAATTCAGTGTCAACCCTACCTTGGATCATTACCGGGGTAAGCTCGCAGCATCCAAAGCTTCCTTCAATGACGTATGGGAGACAGTCAAGAGCGAAGTTCAACCGGCCATTTCTCAAAACGAAGCCCAACAAAACCTTCTTAACAACGCACTTGGTATTGTAGAGAAGATGCCAAGCACCGCACATGGAGGTAACCCTTTCGGCGGCCCCGTTGGTGGTTCTAATGCCGCTACTTTGGGTCAAGTTGACGAAAGTGCTTTCAAAAATATGTGGAACTTTAACTTAGCTGATGCTGCCTTTGGATGGTTGGTTTTGGAAGTTCAAGATGGACGCATCGGTACCGAAATGCGAGCTCAAGGATTCAACTTCGCTCATCGAGGTGCAAAGCAACATCCAGGTCAACAGCAGCAACAAGCACAAGCACCTGCGACCGGCTCTGGAACACCTGGATCAAGCCAAAATCTTGTATCCTCTGCACCACCTACTGGGCCAGCTCAGCGTTCACCCGCCGCACAACCTCCAGCGCAACCTTTCGGTCAACGAGGACAAGCTCAACAACAAACCAGAGCTCCACCAGCTGGTCCTGAACGTACCGCAGAGTCACCAGCTCCATTCCAAGCCAAGCCTGCCACACCACAACCAGCTCAAAACAATGTTGTTAACCTACCATCTGCCAAAGAGGATGAGAAGACTCCCGCGACTACAAACGGTACAGACAGCTCATCCCCAGCCGCCAAGCCTTCTGCCGAACAAATCATTGGTCTCTTCGTTATGAATGTAAACTCAGAAGATCATGTCCGCGATTTGTTCCACGACGATGACAAGGCAAAGATTATTCGAGTCGATAAATGGGGTGCATCCAACAAGGTTGCCGTCTTCAAGACCACTCAGGAGAGAGATGATGCTCTAGGTCGTCTACCTGCAGAAGTCACACAACGCAGCAGTGAGGATCGCTCAAGACCTTTGGTGAAGTTATTCCAGGCTAGAGATAATACTAAGTCTTACTCTTCAAGCCGCGGAGGTGCTGGCAGTTGGGGTAGTAGCAGAGGTGGAAACAGCAGTGCTCCCAGAGGTGGTTACGGAAGTGGGGGCGCTAGCGACAGCGAAGGTGGCCGAGGCGGACGAGGTGGTCGAGGCGGATCTAGCCGTGGAAGAGGAAATGATAGAGGTAGAGGGGGACGTGGCGGACGAGGTGGCTTCAATAAAGAAGGTGGAGCATCCCCTGCTCTAGCTTCGGCTACACCAGCAGGAGGTGATTCTTGATCAACGATAATATCCGACATCATACATCGCCAGTTTTCATTATTTCTCGCACCAAAAAGTCATATTTCTCGTACAGTAAATCTTCTAAACGGTCACTTATTGTGAACAGAAGATATCTATCTTGACAGAGGCTCAGCCATATTAGTATTTCGGCTTTTTTTTCGTCCTCATAAAAATATTTTAAGGTACCGGAGTGGAGTTACAAACATTTGCTCATACTTCACGGTTCCTACCTTTATTTGTGTGCAGGCGATGATGGCTACTAGCTCGTTCTATTTCCTTTGCATCTGTACTTTTGATACGGGTAGCTTTGAGTCGCATCATATCATGGATCTCATTATGGAATGAGATATTCGGAACGAATCAATGAATAGCGCTGCACATGTATTCTAGTCTTTGCCTCAAAATTCCATAGGGGAAACATGAGAAATGAAAGGTTGGTGGTTGCGAGGTGTCAGAAAGGGTTTGGTTGTCAAATGATTGCAGACGCATAGAAAACATCAATTAAATTTTTAGTAAATGTGTTTGAGATTTTTTCATTGTGATATTTGCAGTTTATGGTATCGTACAACAATGTGTATATATATTCTACATGGTGGAGTTTTACAGATCTTCTAAGATGATTTACTTAAGAGTCGAGACAACACCACATCGAATCGGATGTGTAGCAAATGGGGTAATTCCGTTGTCTACTTCTCTAGAGGTTTAATACCCTTATGGATTGCTGCAATTCCACCTGTCAAGTCCTCCCATCCTTTTCCAGGAACCACAAATCCGGCTTCCTTGATCATATCCCTGAATTCCTCCTGTTTAGGAAACTTCTCAATACTCTCTACCAAGTACTGATAACTATCTCTATCTCCCGCCACCAATTGACCGATCAATGGTATCGCTGAGAAACTCCATTGTTTATAAATGGCATTAAACAACGGATTGGTCACATCCGAGAATTCTAAACAAGCGAAAAGTCCACCGGGTTTCAAAACACGGTGCGCTTCCCGCAACGCCGCGGCTTTATTTGTGAAATTGCGGATGCCGAAGGCGACGGTGTAGAGATCGAGGGAATTGGAGGGTACCATGGGCAGAGACTCGGCGTTTGCAAGGAGGAAATTGAGACGTGGGGAATGCGCATAGGAGGTTTGCAGCGAGCGTTTGCGCCCTTCGGCTAGCATTTCAGGATTGATGTCGGATATGGTTATGCTGGAGGAGGGGGATTTGTTGATGTTGGTTGCGTGGTCGAGGAGGCGGAAGGCAATATCGCCGGTGCCGCCGGCTATGTCGAGCATTTTCCAGCCTTGGGGGGAGGAGGTGGAGGTGGAAGTGGAGGAGGTAGGAGGGGTGAAACCGGGGTTTATGGAGCGCACGAAGTGGTCCCTGGGGATGGGGTTAGTAGGTAGAATGTATTAATGTATATAGAAAGACAGTCTAGATTGAATAAGGGGATGCAAGAAAGAATAAACATACTTCCATAATCTATGAATCCCCAATGACATAAAGTCATTCATGGTATCGTACGAGGCTGCCACATTACTGAAAACTCCCGCGACTATTCATCACGATGTACGAATTAGCTTTCGTTCATGCAATCTAATCGCTCCTCCATTAATTATTCAAGCCATTAAACACACCTCTAGCTTCCTTCTCTGCCTCCAGCACAGTCTGATATCCAAAATGTGTGGTTCGTCCATTATCACTATTCGATGCACCCGCAGACGATGTTTGTGTCGAGGATGAATCTGCCTGACGTATCGAACTCGAAGTGGAAAAACATATCGAAGCGAATTGAGATCTGGCAGACCTGGTTAAAGGTCTGAGTGCTGATCTACAAGCCATTCTGAATATTATGACTGTGATTCCGTGATAGGTACAAGAAGTAGACGGGAGTTATAAAACAATGGGAATACGAAAAGCCCCCAAGTCTTTCCAAATCCCGATGAATTTCTCGCCTCGTCAGCCTTGCCAAGTTTTTTCTCCGGCTAGTGGTTTGGTGAAGAAGCAAACTAGCGGAACAAGGGATGGGAGTGGATCGGTTATCAACGGCATTACCCCAGATTTCAGCCTTGGTCTCCAGTGTTTTAGCACGGTTGGAGTCCCCCAGTATCTGTGTTGATCTTTCTTGTGCCGGACGCTCTTTTCGTTTTGTATTTAAGAAGAGCCCGGTTGGTATTGAAATAATGTTGAAAATTTCTTCTTGATGTTTTCGAATTGATTATCTAAAACGGTCAATTTGCTGCTTGGGAATGTTATATTGAGGTTTAGGTGAGAGATTGTTCATTGATCACTGAAGTCAGATAAGCAAACAATTATGAATTCACAGAGAATTGGAGGATGTCTTTTGCGCGGAAGTAAGAGGGGAGGAATATCTGCATCTTTTTTGAGAAGCAAGACTCATGGAATATGGTTGGCAAGATGTCATTCTACCGTAGGACCGAGTCAGAAACCTGGCTCTGCAGGGTGAGTTTCGATTGATTTGAAACAGCGCATCAATTGCTAATAAGAAACATAGAGTACGCTTCCCTGGAGCAGTAGACAGTAAATTTACTTCCTCCCTCTCTTTCGAACACCCGTCTACCTACACTGCCATCCCTACCTACCGCACCATGTCCCCCGATGGCGACATCCTCGATCCATCCGCCGTTCTTCCTTCCGACGAAGCTGCGCTAGAAATGTATCTCAACATGATAAAAGTATCTATTATGGATGTTATAATGGTTGAAGCACAAAGACAAGGTCGATTGAGCTTTTACATGCCGAGTCAGGGCGAAGAAGGTACTTGTGTTGGATCGGCGGCGGCGTTGGAGAAGGACGATGTGATTTTTAGTCAGTATAGAGAGGCGGGTGTGTTTATGCAGAGGGGATATACATTGGAGGAATTTATGAGTCAATTATTCGCCAATAGGAAGGATAAGGGAAAGGGAAGGAATATGCCTGTCCATTATGGAAGTAAGGAGTTGAATATTGTGAGTTTTCTTCTGATATTGGTCAAAACTTGACGTAAAAAATGAGAAGGAATAGAATTCAAATAGCTAACAAAATACAGCACGCTATCTCCTCTCCTCTCGCAACTCAAATCCCCCATGCCTCAGGAGCAGCCTACGCATTAAAACTCCAGCGTCTCCAAAACCCCTCTCTCCCTCCCCGAGTCGTAGCCTGCTATTTTGGCGAAGGAGCCGCCTCAGAAGGAGATTTCCACGGCGCCCTCAACATAGCCGCCACGCGCTCCTGCCCCGTGATCTTCATCTGTCGCAACAACGGTTACGCCATCTCCACCCCAACGCTCGAACAATACCGCGGCGACGGCATCGCCAGCCGCGGCACCGGCTACGGAATCGACACGATCCGCGTCGACGGCAACGACATCTGGGCCGTGCTTCAAGTGACCAAGAAAGCGCGCGAGCTGGCGCTCACCGATGGCGGGCGCCCCGTCCTCATCGAAGCAATGTCCTATCGCATTTCCCACCATAGCACCTCGGACGATTCCTTCGCGTACCGCGCGCGCGTCGAAGTCGAAGATTGGAAACGCAGAGATAACCCGATCACGCGGCTGCGGAAGTACTTGGAAAAGAGAAATGTGTGGGATGAAGCCAAGGAAATCGAAGCGCGGACGAACATTAAAAAGGAGGTTTTGAAGAAACTGAGCGAGGCGGAGAAGGAGAAGAAACCCCCGATTAGAAGTATGTTTGAGGATGTGTATAAAGAGATGACGCCCGAGTTGAAGAGTCAGATGGAGGAATTGAGGACGGTGATGGAGGAATATCCAGAGGAGTATGATGTGGGCGAGTTTGAAGGGGGTGTGGGTAGTTTGAAGTGAGGGAATGGAAGATTTGTGAAATGTAGATTGTGGGAGAGGGAGAAAGCGGGTGGATGCATAGATGAGATTATGAGATCATGATTGTAGAATTGGAGTACACAAGCATTAGCGAGAGATACAATAGATACCTACCTAGGTACTTGAGGCATAGCATTTGGATTTACAGATACTCCTCATCGTGCTCACTTAGTTCAACATCACCATCGTTACTCGTATACTTTTATGCAAAATATGAGTATATTAATCTTCTCTGATGGCGCTCATATAATCTATCTATACATAAAATGTTAATAGACTTTGTACGCTTATATTCAAAAACAAAACAATGTCCGCTGAGAAGCTATCCAAACTCCATCCTCCATCCACACAATCGCTGAAAACGCCTTTTATCATCACCTAATGATCAAAGGACTCCATCAACCACGCCTGCTTTTATACCCCCAAAGAAAAGTATCTACCAAAAATATCTACCAAAAATATCTACCAAAGATTCCTCTACTTCCTCGCTACCCCCATAACAAGCAAGGCACCACTCTCAACCTGTACTTTCCACCCCTCTTTAATCAACATTCTCGCTACTGCGGGTCCCAATTTCCCTTTACCACCTTCACTATGATTTCCCACACCCGTTACGATTTTGAATCCTTCTTGTGGTCCCGCTCGTGTGTATCCACCGCCGAGTCTTCTCCGTTCCTCTGAAACCCACCACATAGTTACTTTCTCTCTTGCAATTCTGACTGCGTCTCGGACTCCAACTCCGTGTAAATCTATACCACCGTTCCAGCATTGACTCATGACTAGTTCGTCTGCTGCTGCACTTTCGGCGTCTTTAACACGGACGTTGGCATCTCGTCCTTGTTGAGAGTAATAAGCTGCTGCGCCGCCCATTAAAGGATTGGATCTGGATTTTTTGTATGCAGCAGATGCTTTTTGGAAAGCAGTGTTGCGCGCGTTGATGTGAGGGCTTGCGTCTGTGGAGGGAGAGAGTGGTGTACCAGGATTAGATGAGGTGGAATGGGTGGGGTAGATGGCGTTTAAAGAGTATTGTTTTGAAGCGGATAAAACCGTGGGTGAGGGGTCAATAACGAGGGGCGTATGTCGAATTTCGATTTGAAGATTTGGTTTACCAGATTTGGAGACGGGAGTCGATATGAGTGCGGTTGCCAATTCACGTGCATTGGCTGTATATGGATATGTCATTTGAGTGAGAATGAGTATATGGCAGGGCTTCACTGAAGGAAAAGCTTCCCCGAGTTCCATTGCTTGAACTTCGATTATTGGGTCCTCGTCTTCCATATCGGTGGCAGGGTAGTTTTCGATAATTGATAGGATTGTCGCTTTGACAGATGCTCCATTATTGTGGTACAATGAAGTAATTTGTTGCATCGGTAAGCCGGTTCTAGTAGATAGAAATTCGACATCTTTTCTACCCGTCTCCCATTTACTCGCTTCAGCAGTAAGGGGCAAATCATCTGCAATAGAACTGCTTTCAGAGGCTTCAGTCTTCCGACCTTTTCTCTTTCCTTTTTGTTTGCGGGTTTTAGGTGACGCGGAACTTTCAGAGAAAGCTTCAATACCACGTCTCCTCGATCCTGTTTCCTCGAGGAAG
The DNA here is from genome assembly GCA_004786245.1 of Botrytis hyacinthi. Classification (NCBI taxonomy): domain Eukaryota; kingdom Fungi; phylum Ascomycota; class Leotiomycetes; order Helotiales; family Sclerotiniaceae; genus Botrytis; species Botrytis hyacinthi. The sequence continues at coordinate 6,250 of PQXK01000207.1, read as the reverse complement.
GATAGATTGAGCAAATCCTCGATTGCCAAATTGACATTTCCTTTGGACTTCTTTAGGGAATATTTGACGTCAAAAGGCTTCAGAGTCTTGAAAGTTGCAAGCAGGAAATCCTCTTGACTATCCACATCCATTCCCTCTAGAGAATCCGTAAAGTCGGTCCCCTTATAAGTATCTTCATTGCCAGGAAAGTCCAATCCTTCTAAAAGATCTAGTGAAGACGTTCTCCAACTTAATGTATCGTCTGTAGAGCTACTCCATCCAGGTACACTTTTACTACTTGTGCTCGCATCATCATTTCTGCTATTACCATTCTGCGAATTCTGCTCTGCTGAAGTTTCCCCTCTATTTGTGTATGTTCCGCCCCAAGTTCCGCTAGGATCGAAGCCAGTAGCTTCTTCAAACTCTGCATCTTTCCTTATCATGTCCAAAACCATGCGCGCAGTCTCAATTTGCTCTTTATTAGAAAGATCGTAATCTGCAATTATTGCACGAAACGTACTGTTATCGAGTGGGGGACAATATTCTGACTATGTAATTTGTCAACAACGTATACAACAAAAGAAACAGAAAACTCAAAATGAAATGAGATAGTGAATGAATTCAAGAATTACATACCTCCATTCGAGCCAGAAGCTCTTGCGTATTCACCATAGTTGCGGCAATGCAAAGCGAATTTCGACGTTGATTCCTCTCTTCCAATTGCGCTCGCAGACACAACACAATTCACTCTTTTTTCTATCAATAAACTCTTTCTTTTTCTTTCACTCAAACCAATAATCAAGGAGATTCTGTTGGAAATAAATTAACATAAATAGATGTAAGAGAAGCAAAATAATAAATATGTGACATGATTCTATGGGATATTGACATTTTCTGTGGTATTTCTCAAGTTCAAGTAGGTAGGTATCATTAAAGTTTTCGTTCTACTCACTAAGGGAAAGAATGAAGTGGTGGGATTTAGAACGATGATGAAGTCATGAGCCGAGAAATCAAAGGGCACCACATATCGAAGCTAATAGGCTGGCTGGCTGGCTATCTTATCAGCGAGGAGACGCTATATAGGGGTGAAATATTGATAAGCAAAATTGATGGAGTGACGGCATGAATTCATATTCATGAAACATCGAGACTTTGATGTCGATGGCAACCTTGGAGATCTCTCTCGAATACTCTCCAACTTCGTTATCACAACAGTCTATTGTATAATAGGCAATGAGAGTATCTCCATGTATTTTCTGGTATGAACCAAATCAGAGTGTTCTCATGAATTCCATGAGTCCGTGCATTCACCATCATAGTGAGCGTAGGAATGACGACCATCGCAACTATCTAGTACCTTCATGAGAGGAGAAGCACCTTCCAATAACAGAATCATACCGATTGATACAGTGGCAACATTATATGTGGTATACCAAGCTTAAGAACTAATAGAACTCCCACAGCTTTACTGGTCAAACTCAATTCATGCTTGCTGGCTTTCATGTTACGCTTACAACCCTTCACTCCCACAAACATTCAGAGTATATCTTCATCAATGGACAAGTTGTCTAGATTGATAAGATTTCTGTTTTTATCATTGATGTTCAAACACTTGTTCTTTTCCATGCACAATGGTGTATGTTTGCCCCTTAGACCGAGCAATTCATGACGGGCAAGACGGTTCCATTCGATAGTTGGTAGTGACCATCTTGTGTGAGATTGATGCATATATGGTGTGGAAGATATGAAATAGATCCCATCTCGATTAGAAGTTGACTCGGATAGTTCACTGCGCAAGAGATACACGCTGTACTTCTCTAGTACGATGGATTTATCTACCCTATCTCACAGAACCCTTGAAACATCGCCATACACATTCTCCTCGGGTCGAATCCTCAAAGCACCTATCTCTCCTTGTGGAAAACAGTGCAAGCAAAGTCTCTGAGCAATCCACTTTGATTAACTCAATCATCATTTGCCTTGATGTTTTCCAACAATCATTCTTTCTTTGCCAAGTCTTAAAAAAGGCCGTCATAAACGTGTTCAATAGATTCAAGTTTTTGATTTTTGGCTCCGCGGAATACATTATCAAAACCCGGTAGCTTACACCCCACTGGTCTAAATTCTCTATGTAGATGATAATTTGGAAGGTCCTGATAACCACTCAGTATTAGAATGAATCAACTCGATATATCCCAGTGCAAATCTCACTGGTCTTCAAGCAAACCGAGACTTCGGATTACATCAAGCATTTCCTTCAACTCCACTTTGGCCTCTGCCGTCACCAATATAGTATGATTCCTGTCGATATTTTGCAATCGCTACATTCTACCGAATGTGGTGGTCAACTGTCTGTACTACAAATCCAAGCCGGTATTGTGGGAACCCTCGCAACATCCCCCCTCACCGTTCTTCTTTACTCCATCGCTCTTCTTCAGTAATATACTCACTCGAAAATTGTAAGCCTCTTCTTCTCTCATACTACGCGATATCATTCAAAGGTTCGAGGACTTTGTAGTAATATACTGTTCTCGATCTCTGATATGAGGTCAAATCCGCGCTTTTCAAAATTTGACGGCGAGCTCTTAAAGGCCAGGAGTACCGAGTCCAAACTATCACAGGCGTTCGCGAGATGTCCTATCTCAAACACATCAAACACATCAGACGAATATAGATCGTCGATCTTTAGGCGAATAGATACGCTCGACGTGGTTGCCTCAGTGATTTTGTTCAGCAATATCCTCGCAAGAGCTTCCCCACCACTTTTCAAACAGGAACTCCATTCCTTAGTATTTGGTCTCATTTTCTGGACTGAACCACCAAAGGCGAAAAGCTCTGTTATTACTGGTCATTTCAACTGCTTGAATTGGATAGAGAAGTTTATTTGGTAAACTGATAAAATCTACAATCGCTCATATATCGATTCAATAAAGATGCAGCGAAAATTTCCAAGGCTGTATGGCAGCCGTCCCATCGACGCACCCTCTCGAGGATTAGGGATTCCTAATATCACTTCCAAACACTCGGTCGCGTCCGAAAAGGAAGTCAAAACAGCTATCTGCGACCCTCCATGTGAGTAAGACAGGCTTTTCTTTCCTGAATTTATGCTTCAATCTCAAATCCATGCATGGGTTTTCATCTTTCCTTCTCACAGTGCCTTTATTTCTCCGCTATGCTTAAGGACTTGGCCCGATGAGGTTGTTACTAAACCTCTATCATTGCAGGTATCTGCGCCGATTGTGAACAGGATTTCTATACACGCCAAGAACAAATGCATCCGGGCTGGTTTTATCGACGTTCACTTTCCAGCGATGAAGCCAAACAAATTTCTGCTTCATACTTACACGTTATACAAAAAGATTGCAAGTATTTAATAGAAAAACTCGCAAAATATGGGGATATCATTGTTGTTCGGTGGAAAAAAAAAAGAGTCAAGACAAACGTCAGTTGTTGTTACTTGAAGCCATTCCAAATATTTGCGACAAGAGATGGATCGTCCCTCGACATAGTTTCACTTCTGAAGGTACGCAAATTCCACCTATAAATAGCGATGGAGAGATAGAACTACGCTCGCTAGAAAGTCGACATCAACTCCTCTTGCATTGGTTAAGTTTGGAGGTCCTCAAGACAAACACCGCTGTGCTTTTTGCATTGTTGTACAATCGAACGGTATATGCTCCCCAGGACTGGGCGTCCTTTGATTCGCGACAGCTCAACGGCTCTTTTCTTTGCGGACACTTCGACGTTGACTTTTCAGCCAAATGTATTGTGATGTATGGTCTCAGGTACGGAGAGGTAGTGGACTGGAAAGCTAGTCCGGCACACAGAGCGGACATTCTTGGGTCCCCCAAGGAACGTCTTGTTCTCGAGGCTCAAGCTCATCTGATGGGCTCACTTCGGAGGGTTGTTGACGGCATACTTCAAGGAATAGATAAAAATACACCTCTTGCAGCAGAAAATTGGAAATCTATGGTTTCGCTGGGATTTAGGCATAGTAATTTCGTGGAATTGTAGTCACCCTACACCAATCAAGCATTCTCATCGCCTCCATCATTTTCTCTCACCAATCTGATCTCGTTGGCTCAAACACGGTCAGAAGCAACCGTCGATCATCTCTGGCTACTGCAGACAGAGCCGGCATACATGAAACGATATATCGCGGACATGTGCCATGGAGGTGCTTACGAGTCGACTAAAGATATGGGGCCTGGCTGGCTGGTTGTACAGGGGATTACTGAAGCAATCAAGTCTTGCTGGAGGTGGGGATGGGTAAAGAATGAATGCGAACGCGTCAAATCAATTCATGATCGATTTCGAGACAATATTGCACAAGGCGAAGATCTTCCATCTAAATATGATAAGGCATTGGGTGCGCTAGAGTAAGTTAGTTTAAGTTTTCCGATCATATACATAAATCCTTAAGTACCCGACATGGAATCTTACTGAATTACTATCCAGACTCTTGGTAGTGAATGACGTCAACCATCGTGGCGATCTTCTTGGAAAAACAATTTCACAGAGACCGGTATTTTCTCACATTTATACGACAACTAGGAAATCCCAAGAACTTGTGCCTGATATCCTCGAAGTGAACCGGATGAACGGCTTGCTTTCTGATCCAAAACATGCATTTAAGAACGAGCTCTTGGATTACTGTTTAGTCCAATTGCAAATCGAACCGGACATTCAACAAAAGCCAAACACATAGCCAAAAGAAATACCCATAGATCATGCACTGTTATTCTCTATTTTAAAAAATCACCTGGCTAAAACCAATATCAAAGAAAAGTCTCGCTTAGACGAGGTCTTATCAAATCTCCTCTCAGATCTAGCAGCTTCTCATGAAATGTTGGCTGCCATTCGTTTACACCGACCCCTAAGCAGACCTAGAACCTTGGATGAGGTGCTACAGTCAGAAAACGAAAAATTTGGAAGGCTTTCAATGTCAAAAGTCACTTTACCAACGACGCTTGTACCAAGCTATGAAAAGCATTTTTCAAGAATTTCCACGAGGTTAAAGCCCCCACTGGTCGGAAGGACACGGCTTGGTTTAAATAACTCTCAAACAATCAGGATAGCACTGGAGGCATTCTGGCAGGGCATCACAAAAACAACTTGGGGCACGGAAGACACAACTCCAACCCTCCCAACCCAAACAAAAGCAAAAGACAAAACTCGCCTCTCTACCCTCACTCAATTCTCCCCAACAAACCCCCAAGAGCTCGCCAACTACCTAGCAAACACAGCTGTCTCTCCCCCTATAACCCCAAAAATTCTCGTCACAAAACGCGCTTACGAAATGCTTTCTCACATGTATCCCTGCACCGCCGAAGATGCATCCAAAAGGAGTATTGAATAGGATCTTTTCGTACATAGTATGTCTGACATGGGATTTTGCGCGCGTAATAAAGGGGGTAGTGCGGTGGGGTTTGAGGGATTGGGAGGAGGAAATGTGGGGGAGGGTGGAGAGGGAAATGGGGACAGAGTATTCGTAAACCGTAGTGGGAAAATAATTTTTCATTGGCTGCATCTGGTGGCGAAAATTGATCCGGTTATATTGAGGTGTAGGGGGAGGAGAATGACGAGGAGGTTTGGGTGGGGGAGGGGGGTTTTTGGATTGCGTGGGGTGGATGAGGGTGGAGATGAAGATAGAGAGGTGAAAGATTGAGCTGTGTTGAGTTGAATTGAGCCTTGGGAAGGAAGGGAGTTGCGAAGATGGGAAACAATCTGAAAAGAATGCATCCCTAGTTTGTAAATTCTGATTCGGCAAAACAATAATTGGTAGGGTGGTAGATATATGGACTTATCAGTCAAAAGTTTTTTGAGTAGGTATTTACTGGATAGAACTCGGCAACAAAAAGATAGATGGATAGAGAAATCAATTCAAGGATTTTATTATAGCTTGGTGTGTTTTATTTTACTTAATTCTTCACGGGATGAATCGATGATCTCGTTGCGTGATTCATGGAACCAATCAGTCAACATCGTAAGAGATTTGGCGTGGAAAGACGGGAGATGCTCAAGTATCTACTGGTATATAGATACTAAATACTTGATATAAACAATTGAACCTACTCACCCTCACCGTGAAGATTTCATAACCAATTTTTTTTTAATTTTGTTGATGAAGTGGTGAAGTGGTGAATGACGAATTGCTGAGGTCCGCTTACTGTCACTGTTACTGGTAATCTTACAATGGGGGGTGAGTCGAAGGGAGGGAAAAGCGTAAACAACCCCCGCATATCGAATATAATAATAATAATAATAATAA
>PQXK01000206.1:0-67328 GCA_004786245.1 Botrytis hyacinthi | reverse complement strand
TAAGATTCTATATATTAATGAATTTTTATATAAAGTTTGATAATATAATACTTTTTTTCTTATTAAAACCTTATAATTTGATTAAAATCTCTAATGAATTTTCAATATTTAAAACTATTATAGAAGATAGAGATTAGAATTTTATACACTATCTATCAACCAATATAATTCCGAAATCAATATTTTTAGAATCAAAAAAATCATTGATTTAATATTTATGTACTATTCTAATTTTAAAATTCCATAATAATTGTTGAAATTATTATATATTTATAAAAATGTAGAATAAAGTATAGTTTTGGTGACAAAATTCGTTTAAATTCCAGCCCAGTATGCAATAGAAACAGGCTCTCGTATACTACCTAGGTAAATACTATAATACTAGATACCTACTACTATACTAACCTCGGAAGTAGCCCGCAGCCGAGCTACTCCTTATCACGGAATACCTAGGTACCTACCTACCTACCATACTAGATTTTTCGGTGTTATCAATATTTGGCATTTGACAATCGCCATTCGGATTAATATTGCCTTGCCAATTAACCTACCTACCCATTTCAACACATACAAAAATCTCCATTCAATAAGAAATATTATACGTCAATTCCTTTCAAGTTCGAGTTCGATTGCCAACTCTCTATGTCATCTATCTATCTATCTATCTATAATATAAACATTTCCCTCTATCACCACATATACACCTACATCCATCCACGATCCATCTATCTATCTGTACAAAAACTGTCCCCCTCCCCAAGCCTCCATGTCCATCTCCATCCGCACCATCTAACTATATAAATTCCTTTCCCCCCTCCCCTCCCATAGAATGTATAAATATAAAAGCAATCAAGAGGGGTATAAGCAAATATAACCCAAACCCATCAATCAATCAATCAATCAATGTAAGATCATGAAAGTAAACAAGACAGACAAAGACACCCCATCCACATCCACATCTGCCGATCCAAAAATCCAAAAATACACACATACATACATACGTACATACATTCCCCATTCCAATTCCAAATTCCAGAATTCAATTCGCACCCAGTGATATCTCATAACGACAATAAATATAAATTACCCCTCCACCCGCTCCTCAAAATTACAAACCCCAATCCCACTCCTCATCCTATCCCATCTCCATCCTCTTACCCCACAAATCTCACTTTCCCCATACTAGGATTTCTCTTCATCTGATCCTCATTTCTACTCCCCTTCTCCACCACCAAAGAAGCAAATCTCGGATCATGTTGTGGTGGCGTACCCGGTCTCTTGAATTGCGGTACATCAATCGCACTCCCGATTCCAATTCCATTTTCCCTAACCTCAGTCCTCGAGACCCCTCGACTATTCGTGGGCGTCTCATCGTCTTCAAATTCCTCACTTCCCATACTCAAAAAATCACTCAAATCTGGACTCGGTTGTCCATATTCGATTCCAATCCCATATCTACCTCCGAATCCCATTTCCTTCCCCTTCATAATCGGCGCATCAAGTATCAATGGCACCTTTTCCGTCCCTGGTCTAATCGTACTCGCCGTACTCGCTTTCGAGAATCTTGATGAAGCTCTATTCCTCGTCGACCTCGGCGGTGATCTACTTACTCCACCTTCCGCTCGATGTTCTTCAAGAATCTTTTCTCTCATGCGTGCTCGCTTTTGACGTAGTGCTTCAAGAAGTGCTTCTTCTTGTTGAGTAACTTGCATCATGCGACCACTAGATGTTGTATGAATAGAATCCGTTTCGGCATCAATTTCTTTGGGTGATAATGGCGGTGTTGGTTGTTGCTGTTGTGGTGGTGGTGGTGGTTGTGGGATGTATTTTTTGGGCTGGAGAGATGAAGTCTGTCCAGACTCTTGTGAATTTATAGAATCTTGCCTTGTGATACTTGGTGGCATTGGCCATTTAGATAATCCACCATTCGGTTCCGGGATTGTCAAAAATGCATTTGATTGTTCACTTGTCTTCCTTGTGGATGGTGAGGTTTTCATTGCTGAAGTTCTTCTTGAAAGATTTTTCGTGGTACTTAGGCGATTTTGGAGTGCAGGAGGAATTATTTCGCTCTCGGCATGTGAAGGAGCTTTTCCAATGGATATATTGTCACGGGATTTCGATGGTTCAGTGTCAGATAAGTCTTCTTCCGAATCAGATGACAATGACAATACGCTGCTTTGTTGTAGATCCGCACTCGAGAAGACACTTCCTCCGGTTTGTCTTGATGTTTTGGTGTTATGACTGGATATGCTTCCGGTACTGGATATACCCAAACTAGAATGACCTGTACTCTGAGAAATCATACTGTTGCGGAAGTTTCCATTCTTATTCGAACGTACGTTTTTCCACGAAAATGCTTCCTTTTCACCAGAGCTAGAATGTAAATCTTCCAATCTCCGATGTCCTTCCCGTTTTTCTGAATTTAGTGACCCTGGTTGACGACTATTGCTATTCTCTGATGTGCTTGGGAATAGATTAAAGGTTTCCGGGACGTTCGATTCTGGTATCGCCTTCATATGAGCGTTTCTGGTTGATTGTTCATAGTAATCATGTGAGTCCTCGGGGTTAGCATAATTTTGTTTCTGTTCCCTTTGGTCCCTGGACTTTGTCGAAAGAATGTTTTGCCTTTGTGATTGTAATGATTCTCTCGAAGCGGCTTTGACAAGTCTATTTCGAAGTGATGTGGTTTGCTTGGAAGAATCGTTGGAATTTTGTGATGCTGCTGAAGGTCTCCTTTCTGACCTATGAAACAACGAAGATATACCCGCCCTCACTGACTTCTTTCGTTCCGGTGACCCCAAATGGTTATCATTCATACTCGATAGACTTTGACCGGCTTGATCCCAAGGATCCACGGAATCGACTTGTAAAAGTGGACTCCTACTCACGACTGGTGTAAGTCCTTTTCGAAGGGCCATATCTCGTGCAGATGATGCAGAAGTTTGTTGTGATATCGCAGCCGGTAACTTTTGTCGATCATAATATGATTTCAAGGTAGATGTAGAATTTTCATTTCTCAATCGATGTGTTGTACTAGAAGTTTCCGTAGCCATATCTTCTCCAAAACGCTGACCCAATGCATTAGATGAAGCCTGTCCTCTCAAATTTGTTTGCCTAGGAAAAACGCCCGATTCCCCATCCCATTGATCATAATCATTACTATCCTGGACCGTCGAATGTGTTGATTCTGATATAGAAATACTGATTCGACTCGATCTAGATCCAGGTCTCCTCCAATCCCCAGAATCGATAGTACCAGTTCCCAGAATTTGTTCGGCTTTTGATAAGTTCCCGGAAGATACCTTGGATGGTGGTGGAGGTACTTGATATGCTTGTTCTCTACTTGAACTACGCTTGCGCCCAGGAATGGGAAATGAGAATTTTGAAGTTCGTCCCATCTTGATGAGGCTTCAATGGATCGCAAATTGGCTGGTAGGTAGATATTATGTATTCGTAGAGATGGTCGACCTCGGTATCTCTTTTCAAGCTCAAGGCCTAAGCTATATGTAGTTATATTCTCGACAATCTCACAATTGCGTGTGCAGCGCACATGCAGGCGCTGTGCTGTTATCAAATTGAACCGCCGTTACCGTTCTTCAATGAGCATCGTGGCTTTGAATCGTGAATTAATTGGGAGGGGCTTTGAATTCCGCTAACCAAGCTTGATACCAGGGTTCGTTATACAGTCGGTGTGTATATATATATGTGTATATGTGTGTGTCTGTGATGCGATGCGATTGCTGACAAGGCTTACAATATAAAGTACTCGCTCGCTATATATTTATCATGAAGTCGTTGAAGAAAGATGTGAAAGAGACGACGTTTGAAGCAGCTTGAGATGCAATGGTCTCAAGTTCAGAAATGCAAAGAAACAGATAACAAAACAAAAGACAAAAGATACCTAGTCTTTCTCGGAAATTTCATTATTTCATAACAATAAAAAAAAAGTATCTAGGAAGATGGATGTTACAACTTACGGGTTAGTACGTCGTAGGATGAAATTGAATTTGGTCGTGTCAAATCGTAATCTCCATAATGGCCCATCCTTGATCAATATGGAATGGACCCTGCGCGATAATTGAGGAACCATTTACCAGGATAAATACTCACCAAGCTCCCAGTGGCTCCCCATGGCTCCCAAGTCTAAGGGATTAAAGTACCAAGTACGGAGAGGACTCCATAGTTGACGATTAAAAAGACTGGGATTGCTGGGATGGTACATGATCATTGATGATATGTTGTTTAGATTCTCAAATCAGTCGAATCATCTCGTCTGCCGCGAGGGTATAAAGTTTGGTATGAATCCACCTATGAACGAACATGTACACCGGACGGAGGACTACCTAGTAGCTTGTTGAAGAGAATTCGGATGCCGGAGACTCTTCGAGATTATGCTTCATATATTGAGATCTGTTGGATGGTGGACTGGACGGCCCGTCCGCTTTAAACCACGGAAGTGGTATAGGTAACATCTGGGAATGCATGAAGGTTTTCTTATAAGCCTACCTAGCTAGCTAAATAATCCACCGAGGTAAAACTACATATATGGAGTAGGAGGAGGACGTGGCTGGGAATTTGATTGGAGAGTTTGTGACTTGTGTGGTTACGTATATTATGTTACATGTACTGGTACCATCGTACGAATTCTATCTTGGTACTGACTGCTTCAAGCGGATTGAGTGCACTTTCGACTTCCCTATGCCATCTCATGTTGTACGATGGATGTCCTCTGTATCACGCCGGGTGCTATCACTGATGAGATCTCGTTAACACCATGATTCATGAAGGGGGTAAATCCCATCCTATCCCATCCTATCCCATCCACCCCATTCAAAAAGATGAAACCATGTAAAACTTCAAAAGAAGATGTCACTCCATCAACAAAAGTAATATCCTGCAATTATACGAGTAATCCGTATTCACTATTGCCCACTACTTTCCTTTACAACAGATGGCACGATTCAGTGTTTTCGCCTTCCTTCGCCACCACAAACGACCCTGAACTGTAGGTAATTCTCAACTCTAAAATTAAACGAATTCATCTGATCTAAAATAATCCATCAAAACTATTGAACCATCTAACTTCATCCCTTCATCCTCATTTCATCAATCAATCAATCAATCAATTAATCAATCAATCAATCGTATCCCATTACCAAGTCTTGATTCGACAACTGAAATCAAATCGATTCTTGTCCATCTACCGATAGTATAGACTCCTCACCAAGTTACTATCTCATACTATATTTTTACCGCAGGCTACAATCTATTCTTCATATAATGTGTTAATAAAGTTGTGAAGATTGGTGGTAGTACATCCCCCATTTCCCACTTCCCTTTTCCCATTCCCCTAGTGTGCACGTATGGCATCTGTGTGAATCAGGGAGTGCACATCCCCCAACATACCCCCAAGCCAATTGCATCCGATCCCCAATTCCAATCTCAAGGTCTCGAGATTAAAGAGTTCCCCGCAAACATACATGTACCCTCACTACATGTACAGTATAGTACGATGTACCAGTAGTAGCCAGGTGAATCGTACGTGAATACACATCAAAAATCACCCCCTTTCTCACCCCTGTCACTCCATCCTAAAAGTCTCACATGGTGAGAAAGAGACGCATACTACCATTTATGATCTCCTTCCTTCAATCCTCTAGATATCACAGCGCGAACTCTCTTTTACTCTATTTTCTATCACATCAAGTCACATCACAAGTCACGAGCCTCTTTTACAGGCAACATTTCATTCCTTGAATTGGGTCTCTCAACCCTTCTCACCCAAGCTTGATCTACAGTATATCAACAACCTATCTACCGAGCCTGTCCTGTCTACGAACACTAGAACACACCAACAAACTACTTTAACATCCATCAGTGATCTAAAGACTAAACTCCAAATGAAAAGAAAAACGCCCAAAGCTAAATCCACCAAAAATGCGTTCATAGCATTCAAATAGTCTCAGCCTAAACCCATCCATATCCAAGGTCTATCCCTTCAAAACACACCAGAAGCATTTCACATATTCCAATCATTCCACGCTGTGACGCTCGCACCTATTCCCACTCTTTCCTTTACCAACCTGACGGTTCGAAAAGAAGGAAAAAGAAAGTAATCAAGCAAGAAAGCGAATGACAAGCAGAACTCCTGCCCGTCATTTGGATCTGCCGTCACAGGACATCAATATTGCTTTTATCCCCCATCACACACTATCCGGTCACGTACCTAGTATATCATTACTTTTTTCCATTCCAATCTCTAAAAACAGTACCCTGCAAATCCATCCTCCGTACATCTTTTCTTTTTCCTATCCTTCCATTTTCCATGTTTCTATGTTTCCATCCTTCCTTCTTTTTTCCAATATCATCTAGACCCTAAACTCTAAACGGCGACACCGACACCGAACACCAGCACTAGCACTAAAACTCATTCCCACATGTTTCCCACGCTTCATTCCACTTACACCCAACACTAATTCAGGTACCAGAAACTACCTAGATCCTGATCGACTAATAACATCATAATATCACATCTTCCATGAATCATAACATAATCCTAAAGTCTCTCTCCATCTCATCCTATCGTGCCTATGTCACCCTATCTCATCATTAGTATGCTATCTCTTCATAACTTCCTATTTCATCCCGTATTCTTCATCCCATCCATATTTCGTGATCGACCTACGTGCCCTTCCTAGTCCGACTCTTGAAACCTCATTCGTTTCACGACAACCAGCAACCACATGTTGCACACGTTACAAATATATACCCAGCATCCGTTACCTCCTAACTAATCACTACTCGTACACTTAGCTTAGTCAAAACTGTTTGATACACAAAATGAATTAGAATCACAAGTACTACATATAAACTTCTCATTATGTATGAAACCTCAAGGAAGACGGATGAATTGAAATGCACAGAAATTATTTTCTTCTATATAAGATTACACATAGAAGACGGATTTATCTTGTGACGACTGAATGCAAAGCTAATCTACATGAGATAGTGCTCAAGCTAGCAAAGAGCTATCAATCAATAATAAAACGTTTCATACTCTCCCGAAACATCATCACGAGCATCAGCCAATGCGAATATTGTGCCTATCTCTCTGCCCAACTTCTCGGTAGCAGACTAATGCGAACTATTTGATCTGAGGCTGAAGGGACTAGTCGCTACTAGAGCAGATCGCATTCTCTTGCGAGCACTATCCAACCCTTCGTCACCAGTACGTTTGTTGGATTGTTGAGGGGTCGTTTGAGCAAGTCCTCTTGGTGATCTTGACAACGTCTCGTTATGCAAGCTTCTCCATGAACTAGGGGTCTGAGTACTACTTCCTTCACTTCGCAAGCCACTTCTGATTGAACCATCGGGTTGACGAAGACGACGACCGACTGGTGTAAGTTGGGTCTGGTCTAAGGATTTATGAGTCAAATCGGGTTTTGGAACTGCTGTAGCAAACTGTAACCATTAGAACTTTTCATTCGCTAGGACGAAGGAGTACTCACAGGCTTGGTATGAGAAATGTGTTTAGATGGATCAAACAATTCCATTCGAAGCTTCTTGATGTCGGAGAATCGAAATGGAACTTTAGAGGACTTTGAACATTTCTTAATGATACCCTCGGTTTTCAAAGACTCAAATTCTTTCTGCGTCGTTTCCAAATCCCAATCTAGAATCGTGATTAGTGTTGCACGAATGCTCGTTGAAATAAACCTACTCATGTACTGGCAAAGACCTTCCATATCATTGAAACCATTCCGTTCAAGATAATACACCATGCGTCTGCGGCCACATAGGGGGTACATCTTCTGAAAAAGAATTCCTGGTTCCGAATCCTCTAAAAGGCACGCATAGCACTCGAAATCCGCGCTGACACTTCCCTTGCTATAGCCATAGCACTGACTGTGACAAAAGTTCCTACACTTTTCACATTGAATCTTTTTACAAATTAGAGTTTGTAAATGAAGATGAAGGCTGTCATACCAAATTCTCACGGTCATCATAGTTAAAACACTGGCACCGTACCTCCTCCTCCTCCTCCTCTTCTTCCGACCCTTCTCCAACTCCTTTACCATTGAGCTCTCCTGATTCAAGAAATGCCGTATTCTTTCCAAAGGTGGCTGGCGGGCAGGTGGGTATCGGTTGTGTGTCAGTATCGTCAGATCCTTTGGCGTGTCCCTTAATTCGTAGTCGAATTAGTATATTGACCAAATAAGATATTCTATGTACCGGTAATAACCTACAATCTGATTGATCCATTGCATTGTGCTCTGCTGTGTATCAACGCTCTGTGATAACTGACTATGTCGCAAGGAAGACTGACTATTGTCATCGACAATCGCGTTGGCCAGTGGTGCTGTGGATTTGAGACCTCTGACCGTTGTTGCGAAAAGTTTTCGATTGGAAGTTACCATCGCATCATTCAATGCTGTTGCTGTTGAAGATTGGGTATCGATGACTGGAGCATCATAGTACTTTATCTCAAGTCTATAAAAGTTAGAACGGTTATAAAGTCTTGGCTATCGCAATGTTATACCCATGAATACCGTTACTTGTTTGACCCATGAGAATTCCACAACCATCAGGAAGTATCTGAGATGTCGACGCAGCACGGAATCCTCGATATTCGTGCTGAGGGCGCGCATTGTCATTGTACAGCAATTGCATACTAACTTTGCGTCCAACTATATTTATGATCAGCGGATGTAAAGTAATACTTGATGGTATGAACTCACCCGATTGACCTTGAAGATTTCGGGAACTATTCATAACTTGTCGAATTAAGTCCCTTAGTCCCTCCTGTGCCAATCCTAAATTGATGGTATTTCCATTCTTTCTCGACAAAGAAGCAGAAATTTGAACATGGGGGTTCTTTTCAACATCTTTGTAAGTGAAGTTTATGGTGAATGCTTCAACGAGCTGTTCAGGGACGACTTCTTTTCGATAAACAGAAAGTTGGAATTTTGCCAAACATTTATCGCTTACAGCATCTCCAACTCCGAACTCCTGAGTGTTGATTAGTTAACCACTGTATAAAAGACTAGAATATGGTACAATACCAGCCAATCGAGAAGTTTTTCTGCGCCAGGGTGACCAGTTCCTCGCACAACGGAATTGAAGGAAACGATTTCATCGCCAGCCTCATTCAGGTTGAAGTCCTTGGGGATGTTTGTCCCGTTGATAAAAGTTTCGTAGGTGAGGTTTGGATCGAAAGCATTGTAGACTCGGGTCTTGTAGCAATTACTCGGGAAGAATTTCCTACCAAAAACAAACTGGCTGACCTGGGAGGCATTTATTAGCGGGCACAGGAGTAAAAGGGGCCCAGGATACACACAGCAGCATTGACACCAATCTTAACTAACTCGAAACTTTGTTGTTGATTAAGTACGAGTTCTTGTACTGTTTTAGGAGCTTCAACAGGAGCCGTCGCCTTGCCCTTACCCTTCTGCTTCGTCTTCGTTTGTGGTTTTACCGCTGGTCTGACACGGACAGGACGATCAGGATGTGGGAATAACTTTGGTGGCATGATGAAGGACGCTGATATAGACGATTTCTAGAGAATTATGGAAGGAGAGAGTTGTACAAAAGACAAGTTGAAGGTGTAATTCAACTTTCAATCAATCACAATTCAACCGTTCATTGAAGCTCTGGGCCTTGCTGGAGCCTGAAATCTCCTCGCGAAAAACTGGAAACATCCAATTCAAGGCGATGAGTAGGAAGAGAGTCGTGGCGAGCAAATGAGTGAATACTAGGTAATCGTGAACTAATACTTTGTACGGAAAAGACGATATAACATGATATTCAATTCAACGTTGTGATGAATGAGGATGGAAATAATTAATTGAAAGTGAAAGTGAAAGGGTTTGTGTGAAGTTGACGGAGAGAAGAATGACTAAGGAAATGAGGCGAGAAGCATGTGGGTAGGTACATAGTAATGGGAAGTTACATGTAGACAGAAAGGGAAGGCGCGCACCCCTCACTCTTCTCGACCTCCCCCTCGACCCTCACCTTGAATGGTAACCAGAATCTGAGATGGGCTGAGTGTTACCCAGCCCAGTCCAATTACTCCTAGTAGGTATTTGAGGATTCGGAGAGACAAGAAATGAAGCCTCATATCTCATCAATTTGCTGAGATTCTTCGAAATCTTCCAAATACTTACTACCTGCCTAGTATACAGATTGAAAATTCGTGAACTGTATTCTGTTGCACGGCTTCAACCTCTGACCTTGTTATCCATGGTCGATGGCGACAGAATCAATAGGTAGGTATGCCCAAGAATCAGTCAGCAAATGAATGTTAACATAGTCAATCCATTACTCCTACCAAATCAACATCAACTAGGCAGTTCCACGTTTCATACATTTCACCTACTGACTGGATAGATATGCGGCCACCTTTCCATTTGAGGAACTATGGGTTCTTCAAATTCTCAATGATACCTTGCATTTCCAACAAATTCATCCAGAAATTCATTTTCCAACAGTCACCATACAACACTTGGTCTTGGAATATCATGCGAACTATGTGAATGATCTTGCCATTTTTCTCGAGTGTAATCTCGTTCGGTTCGTCAACTTCTCTCCCATTTGATATTGTTTTGGAAATCCCTCATTCTAGCACTTGTAGAATCCAACGAGTTCCCCTTATCCACCCGGCGCCTTTGAACGACTCTCGGCAGAGTTCGCAATATCCCATGCCAGCCTTTGCTTCGACATGAGAAATGTTAACGGCCCGACGCTCATGGTGTCATTAGACTAGTTGATATACCAGCTGCTACGACGCTCCCCTAGCCCTCTGGGGTTCCTTCTGTGGAGGCCGAACATTTGTAATGAAACAATTTCTGGTTGAGAGCCGCATCAATATCAACCATTCAATGCCCATCTCTCTTTATAGCTATCGTATTATCCATTTGGTAAATATATGAAGCACTTAGAGACAGACCCCATGAACTGAAGACCAAGGGGAATGTGTTGTTGTGTACTTGTAAGCTTACATCCCTAGATACGGAATACCCAGTGTCGTATAATCCTCTTGTGGCGGGCTCGGCACATATTGTAAGGTTTTGTCGTGCGGAGTTCTACTTACTTACTTAATTAAAGATCGAGTCATTTGAGATGGCAAACTCAGACTATCATGATTTACCATGAAAATCATGATAGACATGTTCAGAATAAGTTGAGCTCGCCTCCGGTAGATACACAGAAGTTCTCCAACTAGAAAATCTCCTTGTTGCGATGGTACCAAGCAAAGAAGGAAAGAAAGAAAATGTCGATATTTCATTGTCCATTCATTTAATACCTACCTAGGTATGTAACAGTGTGTGATCTATCGTATGTACATATAGAAGACACCAGACAGAAAATCTTGCCTCTTTCTCGTGACAGCAAGGGGCGCGGAAACCCGAGTATGAAGAGAGGTAGATCGTGAGGCATTGTGGCGACGATACTGTACAGCAAGTATAAGTAACATTTCAAGAAAATGATAAGATTCATGAGGACCCCATTTTTTTATGGATATAAATATCTTGGTAATATGTACTCCGTGTCAAGATGTAATCTTAAATATAAACATGTTGGAATGAATGAGAATGTGATGTTGACGTTCCATTTCGCTGACTCCGCCTTCCTGTCCTGCCTGTGTAGAATATTTTAGGTACTTACAGTCAATATTACCTACATACGGTCAGTACATACTAGGTACCTACCTATTTGTCGCCATTGTCGCCATTTTACGGTGAAGGCAACGAATAGATGAGCATTCTTATCCAGAACCGCTTAATAAAAAAAGTTTAACCCCGGCGAAACAAACCACACACGAACCGATCTATCTCCACCTTCCACTTTCCATTCACCACCATCCAGTACACACGCGCTGAGATAAATCTTCGCAGTACTTCATTTCTCTCACGCAGAAAAGGACTTATTTCTCCCCTTCTCTTGTACATTCTCTCTCTTTCTCTTTATTTGCAGTAATATAATACTTTCCACTCACCAACTTCATCTTGTCTCACCACGGTTCTTCTTCCACGTTGCCCCCGATTTCATACTCTGCAGATTGTCTGTCATCCGTGTCGATTCCATATCTCAAATACCCCCACCACGACCACGATAATACTTTTCAACGTCGATTAATTTGGCTATGTTATCATTGGAATCATAGGAAACTAGGGGTTGTTTTAACGTTGCGATATACTCGCGTGTGATCAGCCTCATATTAGGAACGCGTACGGCTTACTGGAGAGGGGCAGGCTAGAACTTTTGCTTAAAGTCTCGAACTCATCTGAGCACTCGAATTTCAACGAAATGGATCCTCCTCATAGACCTCAGAGTAAACATCGCACGCTTTCCCAAAGTACTCAAATGTCTGGAACACCAAAATTTAAATCAGACGCCTCTCCGAGTCCGTTCATTTCGAATTCGAAGTTGTTGCAGCATAGTGTCGAGACTCGACATCCAAGTCAGACTGTTTCTTTAGGATGGCAAGATGGAGACGATACAGTTGGACATGCATCGAGATTGCAAGTTGAGTTGGAAGACATTATAGAAACGAAAACCGTTACCACAACCACTACAACCAAGCGATCATATCCTCCACTACTCTTCCAAAATCCTCGACCACTCGACAGCCTTGACGCAAAGGAATATCCTTTAGCATTCAAACCGACTCCTGCTGAGCTTACCAGGTTCTCATACGAAATTGATGGACGACAAATGGAGTATGAGGAAGATAATTTACGAAGTATTATGCACGAGGTTCGAATATTTTCATTTTCTCGTACGCTTTTTTGAGATCTACATTACTAATCTTGGAAAATCTCCAGAATTCACAAATCGAATCTCTTCACAATTCCCTTTCACGCTGTCGATCGAAAGAGAATCGTGAACAGTTCAAAGATGGATTGGCTAGAACAGACAGAATGATTAAGCTGGATGCGGAAAGTAGCAACTTGAGAAGGAGGTACTCGAAATCGAAAGGAACATCCGACTATCGACCCTCCAGCAGACCCAGCAGTTCACAAGCACCAGAAGTTTCCAATAATGAAGTTAAAAATGTAGGCTCGACTGCTCAACCCGAAATTCGACGTCGAAACCTTGGTCTTGGTATGCACCTACCCGAATTGCCAGTAACTCCTGACTTGTCCGAAGTAGAGTCATCTTCAAGAGTTATTCCTTCGTCAAGCTCTCGATTTCCAACCAATGCATACAACCCTCAATCCGGTCTAAGCCAAAACGATTTGTTTGAGAATTCAGGAAGTCATTCGGAAATTGTTAGTGAAGAAACATTTAATAACGCAGTTGCTACACCACCAATTGCAGAATCTGATCTTGAGTCGTCCGGTCTTGATACAAACTTTGCACAAGGCCAACGCCCACATTTGAATACTGCAATCGCTCAAAACGCAAGCCTACCTAGTCCTGGTCTTTCGCCTACTCCAACCTCTCCAGAATTTGACAACGATGATACAGGCGACAGTCAGGAGACATTAGATGAGTACGCTATTCAGGTAGCTCAGTCAAGTACGACTCGGGATCGGCACATCAAATCTACAGGATTACACTCACAAATTTCTACCGTCATGGATATTGGTTCTATGCTGGATACTTTCGATGCGATGCCAAGCGAATTGAAGACCCTAGTGATGTATCAGCTTAGTAGAAGGTGCTCCAAGAAAACCTTACGGGCTGTTGCGGGTTTCGTAAATCCTGCTTTGATGTGCGATTTCCTTGATGAACTTCCTGCCGAATTAAGCCTACATATCTTGAGTTACCTGGACCATAAAGACCTTTGTCGTGCCGCACAAGTTTCGAAGCGTTGGAGAAATGTTATTGACTCGAACGAGACTGGATGGAAAGAACTCTTTGATCGTGATGGTTTCACACTCCAACCTGAAGAACTCGATCGAGCAATACGACAAGGTTGGGCATGGCAAGATCCTTATGGACCCGATGGTTACGAAATGGATTTGAGTAGTAAAGACAAACCACTCAATGCGGAAGTAAACACGCCTGGTAGTAGCAGCAAGATTGATTCGCTTAGAAGACCTCGGGCTACCATTAAAAGAAAGCGAACTACTGGAAATTCGGGATCGGAACGCGCGAAGAGAAGAGCGACAGGCAATGATGTTCCAACCAAAGTACTAGAACCGGCATCCAGATTCCATAAATCCGAAGGCCCATTAAGCGCTGCTTCTGCTGCTGCATTGGCAGTACCAAATCCCGAATTAGGTCTGCCAGGATTACGAAAACTCCATCTCTTTAAATCTTTATATCGCCGACACTTTCTTCTTCGACATAGCTGGACAAATCGTACTGTTGAACCTCATCATATGGCTTTCAAAGCTCATCCATCTCATGTAATCACATGTCTTCAATTTGATGATGAAAAGATCTTGACAGGTAGTGATGATACATGTATTCATGTCTACGATACTAAAACTGGAGCTCTACGAAAAAAGCTTGAAGGACATGAAGGAGGCGTTTGGGCTTTACAATATGAAGGAAATGTTCTTGTTTCTGGATCCACTGATCGTTCAGTACGCGTTTGGGATATTGAAAAAGGTCTTTGCACTCAAGTCTTTCATGGTCATACTTCAACTGTACGATGTTTACAAATCCTTATGCCATCAGAAACAGGAAAGACAGCAAGTGGTCAATCTATTATGGTTCCTGAGCAACCTCTTATTATTACCGGTTCTCGTGATTCTCAATTACGCGTATGGAAATTGCCAGCCCAAGGAGATAAGCGATACATTCAAACTGGACCACCAACTAATGACGCTGATTGCCCTTACTTTGTTCGCGTATTAGCTGGACATACTCATTCAGTTCGTGCTATCGCTGCTCATCAAGATACTTTAGTAAGCGGTAGTTACGACTGCTCAGTGAGAGTATGGAAAATCTCAACAGGTGAAGTTTTGTATCGCTTAACAGGACATACTGCAAAAGTCTATAGTGTTGTTTTAGATCATAAACGCAATAGATGTATCAGTGGTTCTATGGATACATATGTCAAGGTTTGGTGTCTTGAGACTGGTTCTTGTTTATTCACACTTGAAGGTCATACCTCCCTTGTTGGTCTCTTGGATTTACGTGATGAACGTCTTGTCTCGGCAGCTGCAGATTCAACATTGCGAATTTGGGATCCAGAAAGCGGTGTATGCAAGAGCACTTTGAGTGCACATACAGGTGCCATTACATGTTTCCAACATGATGGACAAAAGGTTATCTCTGGATCAGATCGTACTTTGAAGATGTGGGATGTCAAAACCGGTGAATGTATCAAGGACCTTTTAGGTGACTTGAGTGGTGTGTGGCAAGTCAAATTTGATGAAAGAAGATGTGTCGCAGCCGTACAACGTGATAATTTCACATTTGTCGAGGTTAGTATTGATTCACTTCCAAATTTCCACTTGTCTCTTTACTAAGAAATTTAATAGGTTCTCGACTTTGGTGCATCACGAGATGGTGTTCCAAAATCCGAACGCGGTCATCGTATTCTATTACCTAGCATCGACGAAACCGAAAGAATAGTCGAAGTTGCTGATAATGCAAACGCATAAACGAATGTATGAAATTTAAATGACGTCTAATGAAACTTAAACCCGAGAATGTATGAAACAGAATTACTCATATTCATGAAATAATCATCATTCTCATTGGGAAATGGGAAGGGGGAAATGGATGGGAGGTATACCCTAGTTTATTCGGCTGTTATCTTCGCTTTATATTTCTTCAGTATACGTTTTGGGGCTCAATTCCTCAATCGGGGCGTTTAGGGTTGAAAGGAGGGCGGTCAAATTGGTGCATATAATTTCTTTCTATGCATAGCGAGGAATTCGTTCTTCTCTTTTTCCTTTTTTACGAATTCCCTTGATTTTAGTTAAGGTTGATTTTTTTCGTCTCGTCTCGTCTTTCCGATGTGCTCTTTTCTTTTTTTCCTCGGCAACGGTTGTGAAGTACAAGCAAGTTCAACTTGTGGTGTAGGCTATCTCTATACATATAGTAGTATAAGATACGCTGGACTCTGTGTTGTCTGGCTAGATGTTTCTTCCTCGAGGAGTCAAGGAGGCAGGAAGGGAAAGAGGGTTAAGGAATGAATGATGCGACCATACAAATTTTATGGCTAGGTGGAGGATGAAAGTCGGGAGATTAGGGAGTTGAGTGTGGATACGATTTGGGCCGTACCAATAGATATTATGGCATAGGACGGATCTGTTCACACCATGCATACCACGCGTCCATGCACGCATGTCTCACATGTCCCGATTCCTAGCGATGATTTTTGGGGGGTTGAGGTGGACGGGGTGGAGGGGTGGAGGGGGAGACAATGTTAAAGATGCGAAGTGCAATCACTCACTCACTTAATTCCAAGCGCATGACTTAAGCTTGGGCTAGTGCAAGTTGTATGGCTATTTTATGATATTAAATTCGGCAAAGCATTGCTCAGGGGTGGAGGTGGAAGAGGGGTGCTAGGCGAGGAAAAAAAGTAATTACATACAGTTCAATCAGTCAATTAGTTAATGAATAAGATGATCAAATTATATGTTACGTTAATCATTTTGACACGTCGGGTTTCTTGAGATGTGTGGTGGCCGTTTAGGAATTATACCTATATATCCTCAGTTAGTCACAGGGCGAGTGCCATGACAAACATGAACAAATACATAATTACTCCAATAAACAATCAATCAAATCACGTCACAGCAAGTCCAGAGCATTCTTTTCGAAAAAATAATAAATTAAAAAGTGAAAGTAATTATGCACGCTTTTCATTACCATGGGCTATCCTCCCTTGACCTCGGAAGGTAGGTAAGGTAGTTCATAAATCAGAGTGATTAATATTCAAAGAAAACCCCCCAACTCCAATTCCATGCCTGGTATCATTTATTTCCTTCTGCGTATGTGACGTAATAAAACATAACCGTTCTTCTCTTTGCTTTCATTTCATTTCATCTCCTTTCCAAAAAGAATATTGAACCCATTCAATATCGTGCTGTGGGGTATAAATGTTTCTCCGCTTCTGTTTCTCCTCCTTTGGGTTCTCGTTTTGTGTTTTGTATACTTAGTGCTGTTAGACTATGTAGATCAATGGATCTTAGGTTGTGTGATGAACGGTTTGATGTCCATGAGTTGGTTGAGCCACTGCTGGACCATTGGCGGCAGCGATGGGTTGCTCAGCAATACCCGATTCGGCCATTGATGGACTGTTGGTATCAATGGCAGCGGATTTCGTGTGGATTTGCCAAGGTTCATCTTTGGGTCCAAAATTGCTGGCAAATGGTCCATGAACCTTGTCGTGCGCAAGTGATTTCCACATGATGTATGTACTGGAAAAATATATTAGTTGGTGGTTTTAATGATACAAAGAGTGGGAGGAGCTAACCTAGCAATCGTGCCGAGCATACCAAGCCATAGAAGGACGACGGATGCAACACAATACGCGTTTTTGCGGTAGATAGGATTTGGGGGACCGTTCAAGTCGAAATATTGTTGTGCTTCGGAGTTTGTTAATCCATCAATCGTTGCGCGTTGGGTAGCTACAATGACCTGCATGGAAA
Organism: Botrytis hyacinthi; assembly: GCA_004786245.1. Taxonomy (NCBI): domain Eukaryota; kingdom Fungi; phylum Ascomycota; class Leotiomycetes; order Helotiales; family Sclerotiniaceae; genus Botrytis; species Botrytis hyacinthi. The sequence goes on along the minus strand of PQXK01000206.1, from coordinate 49,767 downwards.
TGGTTAGCGAAGGAGAAGGGATGAGATGATCTAAGGTATAAACATACGGTAAGAGCAATAGCATCTGCGAAAGTAAGGAAACACATCAAGACCGAACAAATCTTCCATGCTTTCTTAACTGCGATGGATTCATGACGTTGAGGCCAGAAGAGATCGAAAAAGAAGCCGGAACCAAAAATGGTTGCGACGGCTATACCGACAAAGATATTGAAGGAGAAAATCCCAACGATGTCTCGGACTGATGTATGATATCCGTAACGTGATTTAATGCCATCTCGTTGATCGACGTAATCTGAAAATTGGGTATGAATATTAGCACTTTTAATTTTTGGTGACGCGAGGGTTGATAGGGTGGGATGAGAAGAGAGAAGGATTCTTACCACTTAGGGCCGCCGTTCCAACGGATTCCGAACACACACATAGAATCATGGCGATTTGATATACGATCATCTTAGTTTTGCGAAGATGATAGACGTGGTTGAACATATAAGCTCCCTTGAACTTGCCCCATTGCATGTCCCGGAGATCTAGACCCCAGATAATCGCCATTTTGAAGGATGGAGATTTGAACTTCTTGGGGAGTTTGGGGGTTGGAGATTGAGGAATTGGATGGTAGTGTGGTGTGGTAATGTAGTAGTTTGTTTTCGAGAAAGAAGTTCTTCTTTTCTTTTCTTTGCTATGGAGAGGTACTGGTATCTGTAAGAGATAATGATAATGTTGATGATGATAGTGAAGATTATCAATGAAGTTCCCTTGAAGCAACAAAGGATTATTTCAATATGATTAGTTATTGAGAAACAATTGAAGCTTGAAGCAATTGAAGAAGCGAAACGTGAGAGGAAAAGATAAGAAGATATCTTAATTAATAAAGAGAAGAGAGAAAGAGGAGAGAAGCAAGAAAAACCAAGCAGAGAGGTAAAAGCAAAGCTTCATGTATTATGAAGCAACTAATCGACTAACTACTAAAGATACGCTTGGTGTTTGTTCTTTCTTGGTAGGAAAGTACTAGGCAGGTATGATGATAATCCTTTGATTTTTTATTTTTTTTCGTGGTTTGAGGGGGTGGATTGGAAGGGTTCGCGAACTACGTCATGGGTGTGGTTTGATATGTCCGTGTTAAGTGGCAGGAGTTGAAGGGTTACGAGGAGAGAGAGAAGATATGTATATGCCTTAGACCGAATTTGGATCAATGTATCACTTCCGATAGACGCCAAGATATGAAAACGGATTGATGGGGAGGTTAGACGGAGCTTCTGTTGCGCGAGTATTTGTCTACTCAGCTACCTCTATTTTGGTCCGGGTTTCCCTATTGATATTTTCATTCCGGCGAAATCATGAGTCTTCGTTTGATTAATGTGCTATCAAATGTGTAAATGTGAGTATAAGAGAGTTCGGTAAATCAGATGAGTAAAAGTATAATCGCTAAGCTTTTTGAGGTTATAAGGCTTGATTGATCACTGAGGTGTTGGTGTTAATGTTTGTTAGCTTCATCATTCATCATTCATCATTCATATTGTGAGAGAACGGGAATGGTCTCGAGAAGGAAATCAGTATCATCTACCTAAGATCTAACTACCTTATCAATACCTGCCTAACATACGCGTATTCAAAATCTTTTTAAAGAAATAAAACACGTTACCTTCCTACCTCACCCTCACTCTCGACATCGATAACCAGAATGCTCGATCTACCTAAGCTACTCTCCTCGTAGATCTATAAAAGCTAAAATGATCACGCTTTGTTTCTTGACGTGCATCCCTTCCGTTCCGCTTCTTCCATGCACTTGTGTTGGTTGGTCCCTCATCCATCCTTGAAGAATGAATGGCTGAATTTGACAAGGGTACAATCAGATATGACGTTCGCAGCCGCAAATACGACCCTTGGACACGAAAACATTACCGGTATTTGTGAAGATTTGATACTCGACTCGACTTGGTAGGGGAAAATCTTCATCGCTTGCGGAAAGGGGGACTTGGGTTAGGACGGTTAGGTACTCGATGACTATGGAATTCTCTTGACCTACGAGATTATTACGTATCTTTGCAAGTGGGGGGCAGGTATTAGGTGAGACATTTGATAAAGACACTAGATAATATATATATCAAAGCCGTGATCGCCCTTTTTCATATTATGACGAATTCAATAAACCTGGAATCGAGTTCTTTTTTTCTAACAAAGATTTAACCCTCTAGTTCTTGAACAATACCTACAATATCAAATCTCATACAATTCATACAGTTCATCTCAATACGAAACTACCTACACAACTTCACAAACTCCCGGACGGAAACTAAATTGTAAGCGCCGGCTTTGGTAGAAGCCGCTCTCCATTCGATAGAAAGAAAACCTACACCAACAAGATCCGTTCCGGTTGCCAATCGAGCCAAGCACCCAAGGTAACAAGGCTGGCTCGATTAGCTGATCATATGGTGGCAAACTCACATGACGCTATCCAAGAGACGAAATTTGGAACATCCAGTAGCCGCTGAGTTAATCACCGAGTTGAATTGTTCGGAGGTCATACTTTCATTTGGTACCTGGTTGTTCGTTCCCGGACTCCCGAAATTGATATGATCTAGGCGGTTGAGCCCCAAATGATAAATACTAGGTAATTGTAAAGAGCCGACTATCACTAGCTGACTTCTTCCTCTTGAGGCTTGTGCGCGCACTCTAGATCCGTGAGAGTGGATGGAATGGTTTCATGAAATTCTTACTGGTATGAAGATACCCTGTCTTTCTTGGGAAGCACACATAACGCTGCTAGTGACTATTCGATACTGGTCGTCGCAAGTTCTTCAAGTATTCTTGCTGTGCATACTAGATAGGTAGGTAGATGAGGACGTTCGTGGATTCAATATCAATTTTGATTTCCACACATCAAGTCGTAAGTTGTAACATTACCTACCTACCTAGGTAGATAGATGCCTTACAAATCTGAACCATTCTAAGGCACCACAATTTCCACACTACACCATATTAGAATATAGCCCCACTGACTTTGAACCTCTTCTTGTCCTCAAAACTTCCAATTCATTCTTTTGATTTCTTCTTCAAAATAATTTCTTACTTCTGCCTCATTTCCCACCATCTCAACAACTCTTCTACTTCTACTTAAATACTCCCTTCTTTCTTCAGTCCACAGACATATCAACTTTGCAAGTTTGATTGTGTTGCTTTTCTTAATAATTATCTACATTTAATTCCTTTCTTCTACAAATTAAAGGTACGTTGCAAAAGCTCTCATTACAGAGATCTCAAACCCCCTTCCTCTTTTTTTTTATGATGAGACACAAGCTGGCACCAGTCAGAGTCGATTTGTACTCATATCTTTGAAGACAATGCTATGGCCTTCGGGCCTCCTTCTGAACAAAAAAAAACCTTTCATTTACATATTGAAAAATCTTCACATTTATTTAAAATGCATGTTGCTGACATTCAATCTTGACAGATTCTTTAAACCAACAAACTTTCAATCAAACTTCAATCAATATGGTTCTTCACAACCCAAACAATTGGCATTGGGTAAACAAAGATGCTTCAACATGGGCAAAACAATGGCTGGAGGACAGTATAAAGGAGGTTAAAGCAGAGGAGGATGGTGTTACTGCTCAATTGGATAAATTGATTAGTATGGATGGAGATGTTGATGTCAATCAACGAAAGGGAAAGGTCATTACCATATTTGATGTCAAGCTCGTTATTGAGTATTCAGGTATGCCCTGTAGTTATAGTCAATATTATGAATTTCTGTCTAATTGGACTAGGCAAAACCAAAGATGATGAATCCGTTAGTGGTACCATCACAGTTCCTGAAGTTGCTCATGATACAGAAGAGAATGAGTATGTTGTATGTTTGAATCGTCTCCTGAATGAACACTTGGGATGAATTGTCTAATGGTGATTTTTTAGTTTGACATAGATATTTATTCCGATGCAAACTCCAAAGCCCCAGTCAAGGATCTTCTTCGTGCAAAGGTTATTCCACAACTCCGAAAACGATTCGCTCAATTGGGTCCTGCTCTTATTACAGAACATGGAAAGGATATTCAACATGCGCCAGATGCAAATCCAGCTGCCAAAATCACAGCCGCAAAGACATATCCTCATAATGCTCCAGGTCAATCTACAAGCACATCTACCAGCAAAGGTTCTTCTTTAGTCAACACAACTACTGTTACCGATAATGAAGAATTCAGAGCTCCAGCTTCAGAACTTTATCAAACATTTACCGATCCTTCTCGAATTGCCGCATTCACACGCGCCGCCCCAAAATTATTTGAAGGTGCAAAGAAGGGAGGAAAATTCGAACTTTTCGGAGGAAATGTTTCTGGTGAATACCTTGAACTTGTTGAACCAACAAAGATCGTACAAAGTTGGAGACTTGATCAATGGCCACAAGGACATTTCTCTAGATTAGAGATTAACTTTGATCAAAATGATGTTGATAATGTTACGGTTATGAGAGTTTCTTGGTCTGGTGTTCCAGTTGGTCAAGAAGAAGTTACAAAGAGAAATTGGAGTGAATATTATGTTAGAAGCATCAAACAGACTTTTGGGTAAGTTTCTTTGGGGGATTTCTTGGAGGTGTTTAAACTGCGACGCATGCTAATCTTATTGATAATATAGCTTCGGCACAATTTTGTAGATGGAATGATGGTTAGAATGGGGAAGCGAGGTGGTGGATGAATAAGGCGCATACACAGGAGAGATGAATGGTTGATGGAGGCAAGCTAGCAAGCTAGCGAGCGGGCGAATGATCAAACGAACGAACGAACGAAAGCGAACGGATACCTAGATGAATACTGAAATGAGCTCTTTTTATTATTATGAATGATGGATGGATGGATGAATGAAGGAAAGAAGGAAATTCTTTTAGATCACTATAGATGAATCTACATTGGCGTTACTTCTGTCCTTTGAATCACAAACCAACTTCCCTATGTATGGAATTGTGAGAAGCTCTTGAGTGCCTATTGATACATTCCGCAGAGCTCATGTATGCATGAATGTATGCAGGTAAGTTAAGAGGCGAGTAAATGACGCTCCGCTGGCCCTCCGGGGACCACTGCCGTGGGGGCAGACTAGGATTATGATCAGGAGGAATGGAGAATGGAGAATGGAGAATGAGGGTTAGGATTCGGGAATAAGGGAAGGATAATTGTGAATCGAGCGTAGCGAGCTAAAGGGGGTTTGGGGGCTTGCCCCCATGGAGAAGGTGGAAGCGGGGGCAAGGGATGGGAGACGAGAGAAGATGGGGTTTGAGAGGTTGGTGGTAGTGTTAGTGGTAGAAGAGAAGAGAAGAGCGGAAAGGAATGATTTCAGGAGCTTGGAAGAAATGAAGATGGTGGTAAGGAAGGGAGATTCCAATTGCATCTCTTGGATTGATGGATGCTGAAGGCTGAATGATACTATGGTGCTATGGTACCGGAATGAGAGTTTTCGGGGATGCTTAAGATTGCGGGTAAGTGGTAAAGGGTAGTAGGTAGGTAGTAGGTAGGTAGTGGTGGGAGATATTGGTGTTGAAGTTAAAGTTGTGAGGCGGGGTTTGAAAGGGTGGCGGGGGGCTGGGAGGACTTGGTGTGTTCGAAAGAACAGAAATGAGGGGTGGGCGTTCAATGATCTATCTCGAAGGATAGTGACTGACGGCGAAGAGAAAAGCAATAGGGAGAACTCAATACGTGAAAGTTGAAATGGACACGCGAATCTACTTGTCGCTGGTCCTTGGATACTGTGTTCTGATTATGAGGAGTAGATCTGTGTGAGTTTGAATGATTGGTAGTGGTTATTTGACGTTTTAGAATTGTATAGCGAGGTATTGAAGATTAAACTTGTGTTTGTAGATACATATTCGTCAATGATGTTCTTACCTACTTGGATAGATGATAGAATGTTATGTAATACGCGCTAACCTTTCTTGCCGTGCACTTAACTTAGGTACCCCCACCAACTTTACTGACAGGAGAGGTTCCCATATTCTTAATTCATCGTTTCATAACTATATTTGATTATCTTGTCTATCAAAGATCCAATCACCTAGTCATCTCAAAAGGGCATACGCATCATTAATGAACTATTCATGCATTCAATCTGTTTAGTCGATGATATCTCAAGGCAGACATAAAGAATGGCGCAATTTAAGATCGACAGAAGATACGGGTAATCACCGAGTCTACAAAGTACCTATCAAGATAGAACGCCCACGACGCCCCGAAGACTTTTCACGAATAGCAGCGAAAGAGGTTGGGACGGTATGTCACCCATATGAAACATTCAAGGATACTTATCTTATCAACTTGATGGTCAATTAGGCACTCATCTTTCATTATATGGTTCATCCTCGAGTGTCTCCTAGCAGCCGTCGCAGTGAACCCATTAACGTGGCTATGCTCTGCAGTCCCGGTCCATTTGGTACAAATATATGCATTTTAAATCCTCCCTAAGGCTGGGTATATGCAAGATGGGACTCAAGCGAGTATTCCAGCCAATGATCTTTGATATTTATATGACACTTGCAATAGATCAGTGAGATTTAAGGTTGAGTGGCCGAGTCAATCTGTCTGATTTGTGGAAGCTATTTCGAAATTCCCATATACAGTTTCATACGCCGCCTTTCTTACACGAAGCGCTTTGATAGATACCTTGCTTTTTGTTTACACAAGAATTGACTACGTGGATTGAAAATTGACTTGTTTTATTTACTTATTACTCGAATGTCCTTAACTTCCATGTAGTGTTTCTCGTTCATTCTTTTCGTTCGTTCTATACCTACATTCACATTTTCGTCAAAATATAGAATTACAACATCAATAACAAACCCTTCATTTCCAATCATGGGTTCCCCAGATTATTCACCCCTCCCTCGAGAATCCACGGATTCGGATCGATACATTGCTCCAAGTTCAGATGGGTATCGAACATCTGAGGAATATTCCCCTCGTACCTCCAAGAGTCGTTCTGTCACCATCAACTATGTACTTATTCTCCGACTCATGAACCTCGCATTCGGATCAGCCGCTTTCGCACTATTCGTTACCCATGGTTATGAGAAGTATATTGCTGCTGATGTCTTTCTCATGCTCAGTTTGATCTTCAATACCGTTCGAATCCTACATACATTTGTTTCATCAGTCTTTCATGTCACTGTTGAAATTAGCCGTGGTTCATGGCAGAGTAAATTATCCGTTAGACCAAATGGAGCTAAAGCTACAAATGTTATGGATTTCTTGTTGGCTAGCGGTTTAGCATCTTCAATGATTGGTGGGATGGTGAACAACTACGAAAATTACCTAGTGGTTGATGGGATTGTGATCGCCTTTTTCGCCATGTAAGTTATCAACAACGTTTTTGTGGATATAGTTTTCTAATATTTTCTTTCAGGGCCATACAATACATCATAGCATTACCGATTCAAAACCAAACTTTTATGCTCAAATTTCACTTCCACAGTGAAAGCGATGAGAATCGAGAGGAATTCTTGGGACAAAATGATACTCATCGAATTATTCTCAGAGACGACGGAAATAGACAAACTGCCGAGAATTTGGTATAATTTCGACTCATCGACATGACAATCTCGAATATCTATCTACTGGTCCACTGGAAAACTTATATCGGTCATGAAACACTTTTTTGCTGTTATATCTGCGGTTATTGGGGAAGTATTGATTCATCATGAATCGAAATGACAATTTGTTCTGCACTTTTACCTCGTCGTTCCTTACTTATTGGAGTCGAGGAGGGGATATATACAATCATTTATTTGGCCTCTATTCATATATATCTATTTATCTGACGTTCATTCATTCATATATTCAGTCGTTCATTCATCCCTCTATCCAATTATTTGTTCATCCATCTACATAACAACAGTGCAGGTCTTGAAGTGCGAATCATTTTTACCCGTGCCGTAGGATAGGGAAACTCTCACCTCATTTTGTTATTTGTGCAGAGATTAAGTCATCGGATTACCAGAGATCTTTTAGTTACCTCATCTTCATCCACTCTGTTGATAATACTTTCCCCCGTTGTCTTCAATCGCTTGCTTCCGCAACCCAATTCTTCTCATCATTCATCATTTTCTTTTCACTTGTTCCTTTCTCACCATCTTGCCCACTGTCTGTTTCAATTAACATAAAAAACAATTCACTCTACCACTATTCATATATGAGAATTTCTTATCATATAATTGAAAAGACTCTCTTTATAACCTTCACACCAAATAGGTAAAATCCAACATGGAAATTCATTCCCCTTTAAATCGCTTCGCTGAAACGTTGTCTTTTTCTAGATACCTAGAGCAAAGCGATGAGAGCACCACGATGTAGGTCTGGCGGAGTGTTTGAAACGTATACGAAATGAGAGTGCGGTCCAAAATCAGTAAGTAACGAGTCAATATTTCCAGATGTCCTCTTTCTTGGTTGATTTACTTTACAAATTGTTAATAGGCAACTCTTGAAACTTTCCAATGCCTCATGTTCCGGCCTATTCGGACGAAATAGCTATTATGGATCTAATCAAACCTCTCAGCCTATTGTTACTTCCATGATATGTCGCCAAAATTATCGTTGGATTGGGTCACTCAGGGGTCACCCAGAGGTTACCGTCTAGGCAATATTTCCCTCCGGGTCTCAGTCCAGATTTCTCGACCCCCTTTCTGTACCGAGAAGTGACCATTATATCAGGCAGATATATATATTCAAAGTGCTACTTATATATATCCATCAATTTTATACACTAGAAATTCCTAATAAGAAAGATCAGCAGCGCGCACAATTCATTTTTCACAGTAATTCCGAAGTCTCGCATATTCGCCTCTTGCATTCTCATTCAAAAAATCATGCGTAAGTCCAGAGCCTCCGGTGTCTCGGAATCCGCCTATAGCCAGAGCCAATTAACAGCCACTAGCGATGACAGAAGGAGAGTTTCTGTTCATCCGCAGAGCGATCGTGCTCCCGATAATGGCTATAGACAATTCCTACGTCAACCGCATAGATTGGTAGAAATGGCTCCCCCAGGAGCACCAATCAGACCACCCACACATGATTATGAGGATGATGACGATTGTTATTCTGATACTGATACCGTATTGCCAGCGGATAGCATCAGCCAAGTTTCTGGAAAAAAGCCTAGCAGAAAGGGTCAGAGTTCTACTTCTGGTTCTTGGGACCTGCAAGATTTGGTAGTGGTCAGGAGACCGGACAGTAGACGGTATCCACACAGCGGGGCTCCAAGCTCTCACGACTCGGACTTGACTGTGAGACAGCTGAGTAGTGAATATGGTGGAAGTAGAGATGGTGGAAGTAGGCATGGTGGAAGTAGAGATGGTGAAAGTAGGCATGGTGAAAGTAGGCATGGTGAAAGTAGGCATGGTGGAAGTAGGCATGGTGGAAGTAGGCATGGTGGAAGTAGGCATGGTGAAAGTAGGCATGGTGGAAGTAGGGATAGTGGAAGTAGAGATGGTGGAAGTAGGCATGGTGGAAGTAGAGATGGTGGAAGTAGAGATGGTGGAAGTAGAGATGGTGAAAGTAGGCATGGTGGAAGTAGGGATAGTGGAAGTAGAGATGGTGGAAGTAGGCATGGTGGAAGTAGAGATGGTGGAAGTAGGGATAGTGGAAGTAGAGATGGTGAAAGTAGAGATGGTGAAAGTAGGCATGGTGGAAGTAGGCATGGTGGAAGTAGGGATAGTGGAAGTAGGGATAGTGGAAGTAGTCATGGTGGAAGTAGGCATGGTGAAAGTCTTGATAGATATGGACGATCCCACAGACCATCACCCATACTACAACCAGTATTGGAAGCAGGAGAAGAATTTTATTCTAGCGAGACACGTACCCTTAAATATGGATGGAGAAGGTAGGTGGGTAAATTACCTATACCTATCTCTCTACTGGGAATTATACATATTCACCCAGTCAGTCAGTCGACCAGTCGACCAGTCAGTACGCGCAGCTCATCTCATCGCATCTCATCGCATTACACTGCATCAAAAGATGTATAAATCCGATTTAAAGTTTGGAGTTTGGAGTTTCTAGAGTTTTTCAAGCAGTAAAATTTTGATAGATAGCGATTGTTATAGAGTCTATTGGAAGTTTCTGGAGTACTGGAATATTGATAGATAGCAGTTAATTTGATTTCAAAATAGTACACTTTGATTTTTTCATGATGATTGTTTTCGACGCCGCATTGTTGGATACTTGATGAGGTTGGACGTCCTTCACTTACATTACATCTTACATTACATTCGTTTCTCCAAGCGAAGCGCGAAAGCCCCCACGGCAGTGGCCTAGCGGAGCGGCATTAAGAATGAACTAGAGGTCTTTGTCTTTGTGTAAATTACAATCACAATCAAGCTTCACGAATGGAACGATAAAATTCATGTGAACAAAATGTTCATTATTTGTATTGGCACAATGGTGATGATACAAGGTCTAGCACGCCAGCCATCCTATGATATCGCTAATTTCAAGAGAAATGAATCAACTTATTGATCATCCTCCAACGCCATACTCCAATGTCCGTCCAAGGACTTTTCCCCAAATATACTGTTATCCTTCACAGAAGAATTCCCATGCACCCTAACCTTACTAAACTCTCTAAATTCAAACAAATCCTTCCCAGAAGACTGCTCAACATTCATTACCGCGTCCGGTTTTGAAATTGTCGACGTCTGTTCCTTTGCCTGTTCCTTCATTATAACTTTAATAGCCCAAGACAACGTTATTAAAGATTCCAAACTCGAAGACTTACCACCGTAACGAAGATCAAACACCTTTGCGCCGTTCATACAATCGCTAGCTGATTGCTGATTAGACGACAACCGCATTGTCTCCAGCGTCGCATCCAGAAGAGGACGCGCCAAGCTGGGACTGCAGGTTAAGAGTCTCCTCAACAATCGAATCCGAAGAGTGTACTTCGGGCGCAGATGGTGTGATCTCGTCTTGGTGAATGAAGTCCGCGAATAAGGCATCGTTAGTGGCGCCGTTGTTGTCAGTAGCCAAATTATCAAAGTTATTAGTGAAGGCGTCGACGATAGGACCGATCCGTTCATTAAAGAAAGTTTGATCTGCACCAAGGGAATCAGGATATTCGAGATGACTGGTGAAGTCATCATTTGAACCCATAGTGTACTGACCAAAACCCGTGAAATTAGAATATTCTGAGGGGTACTCATCCAATGCCCTTGTGCTTTCGGTTGACACTGCAGGTCGCACAACATTGCAGCAGAATGTTGTGTCATACCGAAAGAACTGGGGTTGAATGAGTCCTCATCATTTGATTCCATGGAAGGTGGTGGTGGTGAAACGGAAGCTAGATCAACAGTACCAATTGCTGATTGCATAGTATTGTGACTATCTCTAATTGGTGTCATTATTGATCCAGACTCTTCAATTCCGAATAATTGTTTTGTAAAGGCGAGTGGGGATTGTCCATCGAAACTTTCTTTTCGACTTGGTGATGAAGTAACAGATGAAGGAGGAAGGCATGCTGGTGTGATATTTTCGCCAGCCATGCCGGTAACTTCTTCTAGCTTCCGACGAACTTCTTCATATCTAGCTTGCATATCTGCCAATTGTAATTGCAAATCGGTATTTCTACGTTCGATTTGATCTTTTTCTGCTTGAAGATTATCCACCTCTTGCCTCTTTCTCTCCCTTGATGTTTGAGCAGCTCGACGATTTCGAAGAACTCTCTCAACTCGACGTTGTTCCTTTTCATCTTCTGTCTTTGCTCGTTTTCTGTGGGATCATATTAGCCAATGTTATGAGGTGATGAATGATGAGTGAATGAAATTACCTTGGAGGGAGATTCGTTTTGGGTTCAGGTAATTGTTGCCCCCAAGACTTTCTCTTCTTGACTTGTTTCTTTTCTGGTGCAGGTGTACCAGCAAGACTTCCAGTCAAACCCATATCCTCACCGAGATCATCTCCAAACATACTATCACCATCGAAAGATTGTGGCGTCATAGCTTGTAGAGGCTCCATACTTCCTTCCGTGTGAAATAGTGAAGGATATTGTTGACCAGGTATCGAAGTGAAAGATTCGGCGAGAGATTCTGCTGGTGATAACTCAAATTTCAGGTTTGGAGTCGACATCTTTCGTGGTATGATTGTTGGTGTGGGTTGGTTGTATGTGAGGTTGAGGTTGATGTTGATAATGACGACCTCGAACTCGAACTCGACCTTGACCTCGAACTCAAAGTGGATGGTGAAACTTAGTTCTCAAGTTCCTGAGTGGATCTCTTATTGATGTTCTATGATGTGATGGAGATGGAGAGGAAAAGGGACAATCAAAATGGGTTTATGCACAGAATGACTATTGTAGATGTAGGATATTGTGGAGGGAGTCAAATGTGGACAAGCCCATAATGAGGAGGACAGATGGCCCACTTGAGATGGAAGGTATGAGTCAATGGATGCCTGGCGAAGCCTTAATTCAGGTAGACAGACGAATAAGAATGAAGGAATGGAAGGAAAGAATTAAAAGTACGAAGATGATGGAAGGTTCCAAGCAAGGATAGTTGGAGGAGAAAGAAGAGAGAGAGAGAGAGAAAGAGATTGGATTGCTGGTGTGAGAGTGAGATGGGAATATTCGAGGTGGGAGATCTGTCCTCTTTATCAATTGAACACGGTGTTCGGTTAAGGGGTTTATTCAAGATCATTCTAGGAATTTCAGGGACCAATCACATCACATCATTCATTTACTTGATGGAAGGTCATGATCCCAGAAAGGAATGTTCTCAATAAGATCCATGCTTGATCGAAGAACTTACCACATTAGGTTTAGGGCGGGCAGTCTAGATGCTTAGCTACACAGTCTACACAGGTAATACGCCAAGTTCACGCCATTTGAATCAATTTAGTAAGAATTAAGCTCTCTTTGTACATTCTTTATTTATGGGTTCCAGATTCCAGATTCCATTTTCCAACACATCGTAAAGAGTGGGCAAGTGGGCAAGTGGGCAAGTGGGCAAGTGGGTGAGTGAGTGGCACTGATGAGTGGCACTGATGAATGAATGAGTGAGTGAGTGAGTGAGTGAGTGAGTGAGTGAGTGCGTGAGTGCGTGAGTGCGACTGTGTGCGACTGAGTGCGACTGAGTGGGCTCAAGCCTTTTTACCTTACCTTACCGTGCAGTAGTCCAAAACCAAGTCAACACAGCCTCCATGTTAAGATTTGATGGGGATGAAGTTTGAAGTATGAAGTATGAAGTTTGAAGTTATTGATAGAGTTTATGATTGGGGTTTACAATTGAGGGTTTATGGTTGGAGGTTGATCGTTTATAATTTATAATTTATAATTTACAATTGAGGGTTCAAAGTTCAAAGTTTATGGTTCATGATTCATAGTCTGTAGTTCATACCTCACAGTCCATACTTCACCACCCTCGAGATGGAAATCTTATGAGAGGTTACCACTTACCATTCCTACCTACCAATTACCACAGGTCCCATGTAAACATACATACGTAAAGATGGCGAATCACCCAAGGAGAACGAGAGAAATCAAAGGAAACATTGATTTGTGCACCCTTTTATCCTAAATTTAGATTATTATCCAACAACGTACACGAAAAGAAGGCTTGGGAAACTTTACTTGGTTACCTACCTATCTCGGTACGTACCTATCTAGGGTACCTCTTCTATCTCTTGCTTATACTTTGGATGATTACCAGGTATTCACTTGTATGTCCTTGGCTTATATAACATGGCTACCGGTCAGAATACGATCATCGTACTATAGATACAATCGTAGAATCATCCCTTACTTATTCTTATGTGAATCGATTACGAGCACGTAACCTACGATGATGATGATGATGATACGATGATGATAATGATAATGATAAAGATGATGATGCTTCCAGAAACTCATGTGGAGCTTCTTTGCCTTCGTTCGTACCTTTGTTCGTACTTCTTCCTATGCCACCTAAAAGCTCCCTGGTAGATACGTATACGTTACTAATAATACTCATATAAGAAAAGTACGACAGACATATGTTCCGTACCCAGCCCAGCCAGCCCAGCCCAGCCCAGCTCAGCATACAGCATTCATTCGTAAAGAGAGATTTACAAGTGAACCCCTTTATTTCCCTTTATTCACCATGCAATCAATTTCTTAATGAATAAATTCCCGAATGTTCTAATCTCCCAATCACCCAATGTCCCAAGAAATTCACTCAAAACCTTCCTCAATAAAGTTTCAACAACAAAAAGACGATCCACCATTAGCTTCTTTAGCATGTTAGAGAAATATCGAGGGATGGATGGGGTGTGACATTTAGACTTTGATTCTCCAAGACGGTCTTTCATAGATGATAGAAAACTCCGGAGTGATGATAAGATACCTGGATCGAATCGATAAACTTTCTCTAATTACCGTTACCGTATGGAACGAATACACATAGTTTACAAAGGTCTATAGAGAATAGAAGGTCTTTGTCAATATATTATCAACTAGATTGATATTTAAGTTTCATCATCGATCCATCCCAACAGGGAAGTGTGATCTTTGGATATCGCTGATAGAGGAGATTGATTCGTACACTTTCGACGCAATTGCCCCTCCTTGTCGATCAGGGGTTTTGGGAATCAACCGTATGGGAGGTAGGCGAGGTAGGCTCGGTAGGGTATAGGATGGTATGATATAGATCGGTGAGGGGAGACGTGCGAGGGGAGGCGAGGGAACGTGGGTATCAAAGCGAAAAGGGATAGAGTTGGAATTGCAATTAGGATTGGAATTGTTCGAGAACTTTGAACTCAAGGTCGACATAGCCATAGACATAGACATTGACATTGAATTTGAAGAGTGGGTATGATTTTATTATTTCTTTGAGGATATTCAAATCTACAGTATCAACTATCACCGATATCAAAGTATCCATCTCCTAGGTAAACTTTCATTGACACAATCTATTACTCCCTCCTTACTATATCAAACTTCAGCCCCTCAACCTTCTCACTCAGCAATCATTCTGCGCCATGGATCTCAGCACATTTCAAAGAAAGGCGTAGATACTAAAGAATTACAAACCACCTTACACCCATTACATCCATTACATCCATCCCTCCCTCCCATCCCTCCAACAATGCATTCCTTCATCCTTCTCACCACATCCTCACATCACATCCTGATATCAGAAATAAAATTAGTCCACAGCTTCACAATACCACCCTCCGCTTTCCTACTTCTCCGTTGTCGGTCATCTCACCTATTGATTCCATGATTCCGGAGAAATATTACTAGATGGTGCGGTACAGTGATGCTACTACTCCTCAATTGATCACACAGTCCGATACCTCCGTAGATAGATCATAGATAGATCATAGATAGTATCGATTATCCGCTCCGTAGGTTGCTTACTTGACTTTTGGTCCCACTAGATCAATGGCTCAATGTTACCCAATTATCTTTACCTAGGTAGGTATCGTAGAGTATCTGATGTTAATGCATTTGATATTGAGTATTTAACCTTCAACATTTAGCATAATCATCCATCCAAACTATCCCCTTGTGCCCCTCGTGCCCCTCCAAACGAAACCAAACCAAACCACTTTCATGAAGAAATAAGCATCACACTACCCCAAGTTCCCAGTACCTCACATGCCTGTCAAATGTCAATTATATTATCCAATCCAGGAGATACGATACGATCCAACCCAATCCAATCCAATCCAATCCATCCAATCTCACATCATTTCATCCCTCCGGCCCTTTCTACCTCCGGCCCTTCTCCCCTTTTTCCCCATCTTCACATTCATTATCATTATACACTTCATTATGCAGAAAGTCGGAATTCTCAATGATTCCTCCGATTCTTCACTTCCATCCCAATTAACTTTGCCACTCACATCACATCACATTGCATCACCAACGGAGGTACCTACCTAGTAGGTGTACCTGCCTCCTCACAGGCTACATACAGCACAGCATGAAGATAATCCCGCCCCTCTACTCACCCCTCACATCCTCCATATACAACCTCGGATAATGCATCCAGAAAAAGAAGTTGCTTGTACAGTATCTACGTACGGCGCACAATTGTCCTTGCATCGATGTGTGTGTATGTGTGCGCGCAGCGTTCCTCCCTCCTGCATAATGCAATCTCCCCTCTGTATTTCCAGAACAAGCCTACTTTCCAGAGTGGTATTGTAGTGGCGCATGTGGCACATTGGTGGTATGGTATGTGATGTTACACTGGAGGGAAGCAAGAAATAGATCCTCCGGAGAGAGTACAGTCAGATTCGATATGTCTCTTCGTTTTCTAAAACGGGAAGTTGGATAATCAATCATTGATTAGTGTACACTGACTGTATGAACTTTGAACTCTAATTTCCATCCCAACACCAACGTCTAATAAGCCATCCATCCACCATCTATCAGTGAACGATAACAGCACAATAACCTACCAACCTACCACAACAATAAGGTTTGAGCAAAATCAAAGTCAAACATATCAAGAAGATCTAGACCCCCTCTCCCCCAAAAACTAAGTCTACAAACGCTCCTGCAAACACGGCATGAATTTCCTTGTCCAACCCCAAACAAGAACATGTAATTGCCGCGCCGCCTCTCCATATTTTCTTTTTCGCAGTAAAAAATATTGGGGGAGTGCAACGGCGTGGTGGTACTTCATCGTGGAGTGTGTTTAATCAATTTCCTCACGTGGAAATTGTCTTGGTCATGTGATAGTGACTTAACATCAATAAGATCACACCTTAGAGTTACTACAAGAAGCACAAACGTACATGTGAAACAGATTTTCTTTTTCCAAGCAAGACACACACATACAGTAAGATGGCTCAGATTGCGCAAGACGATACGATATGATCTTTTTGAAACACTTTGGAACAGTTGTGGCACGAGATTGATCGATTAGAATTTTGGGGGCCAAATAATTATTTATTTCTTATTTTTATTTATTATTTATTCTTTTAATTATTTCCCATATATTTTGATTACCGTTTTACTGTACCGTATCCAAGCAAACAATTGTAAGCAAGTCTTTCTTCTTCTCCCTTCCCTTTCCTTTCCTTTCTTTCCTTTCCCCTTTGCCCCTTTTTTCGAAACACACCCCTCGGACCCCCTCCCTCCCCTCCACCCACAATATGCAACGCGAAAGTTTCTCCACATGCCGTGCTCCCCATCTTCCTGTTCCTTGTCTCGGGCTCGTGAAGGAAAGAGAAGGGAAGGGAATTAAATTGTTATTTCACCGCCTATACGGCAATATCCTTCTCTCCCATCCCATTCTCATTTCCATCGTCCTCACAAATCACAGCATGTGTACGGAGTATATTCCCCTCCATCCTTGCACCTTGAGGCTCCAACCAACCGGTACTTCCGCCCCGCTACGGATATCCTTCTCCATGTGATTTTGTGGGTAGGCCTGGAATGCCTCCCGAAGCTCGAGAAGATAGAGGGGCTGAAGTTGTGAATTACCTTACACCGCCCGGCAGTAGGTACACCGCTTCCTTTTTATATTTTGCTTGGTATGTTTCTTCATTTACGTTGATATCGAGGTCTTGGTACTGTGGATGAGAGATGATATGCTATGCTATGCTATGCTATGCTATGAAATGATGTATAATACTCCACACTGCACCTCTGCCCCTCCTCAAGCCCCTCCAGTCCATCCCAATCCCCTACTCCAAAACATACCGGGTGCTAACCCAAGCCCAGCCCAGCCCAACCCAGCTCGCTCGCTCTCCTTGTAAAAACAAACGGTAAACAAATCCAACCACTCTACGTACATCCAAACCAACCTCATCCTCACCGCATCATCTGCGTCTATCGCACATGGATACATACACACACACATACATACACATTACATACCAGTACCAACGAAGACACCCTCGCGCATCCCCACCCCACAGATGCCATGTGTTTGCCGCTCCTGCTGCGTAACCGATACGCTCCACTCTTTCTGCGCGGCGACGGAGTGCCCATCCAGGAAGGCGTGGCGGACCACGTCAATTGTCTAGACGCGGGCGAGTGTGACATGGCACTCGAGCTGCTTGCTGCTGCATGCATATTCACGAACGGGAGGTAGGTCTCTGCTGCATCTGATAGGCACGCTGGGTACTGGTCACCCTGTATATGTATGTATGTACGGTAGATCTCGAGTCGTTCAGTGAGCGGCCAAGCAGATTTGTGAGTGTCTTGAAAATATCGGGATTTTGAGGAATGCACGCATCGCGCGGTTAGAAGTGGGATCTTTAAAGCGGTTGAGGTTTTACTTTTGCTTTTGCGATGGTGATGATTGGGATGCATTTAAGATGTGGCTGGGCTAGGTGCGGTGCAGATGTGGGATGTGAGTTCTGAGTGGTGCTTATCTGATTGAAGTGCATGTAGAAAAGGTTGAGTGTCTTGAGTTTGTGAATGCTGAATGTGTACCAGGAGATCTTCCTTTCTTGTTGCTCATTTTTGCGCTTCTGATGTCTCGAGATTTCAGGTTCTAGTCCGAGTAGATTCAAGGACCAGTGTCCTAGTATTCAACATCAAATGTCTTCGCGTCATGTGTCGTTTCGATGAGAAATCATTGGTGATTTGTGTCTGATGCGAAATTTCTCGAGGAAAAGCGATTCAGTCTTTTCTAGATGAGTCCATGATTGGTAGTGACCCGATTGGATTGATCTTAAATTCTTTCTTTTGTTGAGAAAAGGTAGTAGATTCTCAGGACTTGAATGTACACTGTGACTCGGAAGTAAATTTCTCTTCATTAGGAATCCAACTAGCGTACGGTTCTCCGCTTGCCAATTGTCAATTGGTTCATTTACTGTACCAATCGTTTGTCTTTACTTTCATTTATCTTGTGATCATGGACTGCTTTATGCAAATTTCTAAACTTGATACCTGGGGGAGTATTATTGTGTTTGATCTCAATTGTTGTGCGAGGTTTGAGGATTGAAACAGTTGGAGGTGGGCTGTGAAGCGATGAGGGGTGCGGGGTACCATTGCTTTACTTTGCTCTTGAACGGATTTTTCGTTTCTTTACAGTCTTCATGTTCAAATTTCATGGCAAGTAATAGAAAATTAACATCATTAACTTGCTAGGATCTTTAGACAAGCCTTCTAGATGCGATGTCGCGTGAGTCAGAAGCGGCATGAACTACAAGCCGAACTGTATTTGAACGTAACACAACCCTAAGGAGGTTATGGATGTTCTGAACTTGGTGAAGCAGAGGGATTTATTTATACTCATATACCTTCTATTGTCACAAGATTTTGGTCATTGTTTCATATCAACTAACAAACCAATGTCCGATCTTCCCGGGCACCTAAACGTTGCGGGGAACCTTATATGACCTCTTTCACGGGCAAACATACAACTGATTGAAAAGTTTACCATGGCAACACCTCACTTGATATGAAGTACACACAGCTACGCCAAATGAAACCAGAGTTGATAGGGTGATGTTAACCCGTACGGCAGGCAGATTGTGTGCTGTCGTATAGAAGATGATTCATAATAAAAAATCTATGGCAATATTCAAACAAACTTGCACAAGTAAAGTTGAATTCAACGTTCAATATAGATATTCATAGCTTGTTACTACAAAGCTGAAGAGGAAGAGTATCTATATGGAGGAAGAATGGTTTAAGAACTTACATTGAATCCTTGTCCATTTCCAAACCGCATCACTCCAGCGAGAGAAGATGTCTTCAAGTGTCATTCTCTGCTGTCTTACGACTAGCATCCCGAGGGGACACTCATCCGACCTCCTTTCTCTTTTTCTTTCGGCCTTGGATGCTCGTCTGCGACTCAACGAACCCTTTTCCCTTCATGCAGGCGGCATACCAACAAAATTAGAACCAATTATCGAACTCCAAAAGATTGAAAAAGATGGTACTACGTCCCCCAAGTACCATATTCGTTATTTTCTACTTACAGACGATCTGGAAAAACATAGACCATACATTGAGATGTATCCAGGTGATAGTTTTGGTGAGCTAGAGGTTCAAGCTGTGATTCAATGGAAAAAGGAACAGAAGCAATGGCGGAGTATGGATAGTATTACAGATGAAAGGGTGATTTGGAGATGTAGCAGTTGTGACTGTTCATATTTTGTTAGAGTATTGAGAGGAAGCGAAGAATGAATAGTGAAATGAAGGGGGAGGAATATTTGGCCAGGGGTATGTATAGGTATGTATTCAACAACTTGTTATACAGCTCAACTACACCACTAATTTTTCTTCAGCTCACCAGAAAGTCATTCCTTTCACCACGTCGTTGGCATAAGAAATAATGATATTTTCAGGGCGTCACTTGACGCACCTTTTTTCACAACTACCGTGATGTTATCACTTGATACTTATAGCTCATCAATTCATTGGGATGGTTCTCAACTAAGCTTCCATCACGTTACACAGACGGTTGATGAGCGTGTTGCAAAGTAGGCGGAAAATCTTGAGAAAATGGTCTAATTCTTATGTGGAGCACATCCAGGAGGACTGTAGCTCTAGTGTATGTATGCCTTCCTCGCAAACAGCATATTTTTCTGGTAGAGAGACCAAATAATGATCCTGAGTATACATCTTCAGGAATTAAAATATCCATACATCTCCAAAGAAATAAACTGATATGCAATATTGAATCATGATTAATTGTGTGGTAATATTTGATATGACAATGAAGTGTGGTTCAAAATACCTACCAACCTAGTACCTACAGGGAGTTGAAGTAACTGTAGCGACCCACGATAAGCTCGATAACAGTCTGTCGCGCTAAAATATCAAACAATTGATGAAGCTCTCTTCCAAATATCTAAATTTCCATCAATCATCCACAACATAATATTAAAATTTTATAATGGGTAAAGGTTCGTCGCAATACCATTCAGATCTAAAATACAAAGGCACACTAACATCGATCTCTCATAGGCACGGATAAACTATACGTGAGCTTTCACCAGTTGCAGACTATGTTCCAATGTCAAGTTTTCCCATATGCTAATCTTTACATGGCATTTAGATCACCCATTCCGAATGGTCATCCTCTGATGCATTCTCCGCGAGTAGTGGATCGAATGTTTCCCAAAAAGCTCCCAATGGCTCATTCAAGCGCCTTCCCTTCAACTTTTGTGCGGCGAGTTTACAACCATTCAAACATCCAGTCTGTACAGCAGAAGGTACTATATTCGATATAGAAGTTATTTCACAATGGCTCGAGAAGCATGGCACAAATCCTATCAATGGAAATCCATTAAGTGCGAAAGATTTGATAAAATTGAACTTTGCGCGGAATGGAGATACTGATGCGCAAGAAAGAGGATCTGGTGGTGCTGGAGGGGATGGTAAAGGAGAAATGGTGGACCCAGTTACCTTCAAGGTCTTTACGGATAATACGCATATCGTCGCCATAAGGCATGGTACCGAGGCCAACGTATTTGCATGGGAAACTGTCGAAAGATTGAATATCAAGGCAAAGATGTGGTTGGATTTAGTCGATGATCGAGAATTTGGGAGGTCGGATATCATAACCTTACAAGATCCGCAAAATATCGAAAGTCGAGATCTTAGCAAGTTTAAATTCTTGAAAGAAGGAGAGTCTGTTTTGAGCAAAGAACAAGAGGAAGAAAGGTCGAAAGGTAGCGTCAATATTAATGCATTGGGCAGAGTTGGAGATAAAGTTTTGAGGGCAAAGGAAGCTGTCGAGAAAGCTAGAAGGGAAAGGGAGGCTGGCGGAGATGTCAATCGCGCGAAATCAATGGTTAAACCAGGGTCGACAACTTCTATGGCGAAACCTTCATTATTGCAGGAGAAGAAGATGGCATACAATGCAGCACAATATACAACAGGAAGAGCGGCAGCAAGTTTTACAAGCACAGGCTTGACTCCAGAAACCAGTGGAGAAAGAGCAATTCTTACGGATGAAGAGTATATGTTAAAGCCGAAACGAGTTAAGATAAAGGGGTACGCTAGGATTGAAACGAATTTGGGATCATTGAATATCGAATTGCAAACCGAAACGGCACCTCGCGCGGTATGGAACTTTGTTCAATTGGCCAAAAAAGGGTATTATAATGGTGTATCATTTCATAGGAATATTCGAAATTTTATGATCCAAGGAGGTGATCCAACAGGAACTGGTAAAGGAGGTTCAAGTATTTGGGGAAAGAACTTTCAGGATGAATTCGATGGACCTTTAACCCACGATTCAAGGGGTGTAATGAGTATGGCCAACAAGGGAAAAAACACCAACTCGAGTCAATTCTTCATCACCTACAAAGAAGCTAAACATTTAGATCGGAAACATACCATTTTTGGCCGTGTAGTCGGTGGCATGGATGTACTCTCTAAACTCGAAAAGGTGGAAGTAGACGATAAAAGTCGCCCTATAAAAGATATCGTCATGGAAAATGTGGTAGTTTTCGTTGATCCATTTGAAGAATTCCAGAAACAGAAACAGGAGAAAGATGTTGCGGAGAAAGAAAAAGCGGAAATCATGAGGCAGGGAGGAACGGAAGATGATAAAACTACCTGGACTGGTAAACGGATTAGGGGGGACGGAACGGTGGTACAAAATGAGTCGACGGGTGGAGTGGGGAAATATCTTAAAGCAGGTGGAACGGATAATAGTGTTGGAGTTGTGGAAGTCGACGAAGAGGAGGCGCCTGTTAAGAAGAAGATAAAGTCGGGGGGATTTGGGAATTTTGATGCTTGGTAGTTATGGGAAGTGTGTTTATGTTGATGTTGATGGTTCATTTGACCCCTGAATTGTACTTCTCGCGTATGGACCAGGGGAAGAATTTCTACAATATAGGGAAAATAAACAAGGAATGTCATGCATGTTTCTCTCGGCCTAGGAACCTATATACATTAGAAAGGAAATACATAGAGTAAATGGGCTCTGTCACAACAATATATCAGTTTAGCAACTACCAAAAACTGAAAGCCGCAAAGAGTTCACATATGCAGTTGAACATCAATAAAAAGCAAGTATGTATTCTATGTCGGGTCTATCTTCATAACACATCTACCGTAAGTTGTGCGTGGCATTGTATGAACCAATTTCCCACCCACCCAGCCATGTCCCCATCCCTTCCCATGTGTCATGGGATTTACAAATGAAGAATCATCCTTTAAGATCTTAGATTTAAACGCCCTCGCTGTGGATTATGATTTGAACTCCTTCAAAAACGCCGTCCCACCATTTTGGTACAATTTCCCCGCCATCCATCTATCGTTTCATATGAGAGTAATCGTTCAACAAATGTGCCATGTGAGTATTTGTAGTACGACCACCCTTTCTTGGAGCCTTTCTCTTCTTTTCCTTTGCCTTTGGAGCTACCTTGACACGCTTACTTGGATCTTCACTGGCAGGTTTTTGTCCATTCTCGAGGAGCTTTCGAACAAGATCATCGACGCTTGGAAGTTCCGTTCGGTGCCACATAACTTGGAATTCGGATTCGACAGGGTGGATCAAGGTAGGATCATTGATCCAAATCATTCGTGCATGATTATCCTTTTTTGTTCTCGTAACCAAAATCTTGTACTCCTTTTCCAATTCATTGATTGCATCTTCACAATCTGGCCAGCCATCCTTCAAATCCTTAACACTGACACCTTGAGCATCAGGTTTGTTCTGAAGGTATGATAACAAAGCTCCCTTGTTACGAACACCAATGATGGGTCGATGTTTGAATGTGCCAGAATCCCAAGCTTGTACCTTCAGCTTAGGATCTGCGATCCATTGAACTCGATCATGTCTCCTGAGAATTTGCGCAATGAGTTGTTTCTTACTCTGCTCGACGTGTACCTGACTCAAATATTCTAGAATTTCTTGGAAAGTTTTGGGTTCATCTTTCTTCTTCAAAAATTCGATAACGTAGGTGACTTGTGTAAATGCTTCTGTTCCATAACCGGTGGCAGCAGGTTGAGAATAAACGACATTCGTGGGTTCCCTCTTACGTTTAGGATCTTTGTTCTCGCTCTTCGATGTGTTTGAGGTATTTGATGGAGCGGGCGATGGTACTGAGACTGGTGCAGTGGGACGCTGCTTGCTTGTAATCTTAGCTGAAGTATTTTGAATACCCTTTGCAAAGGCTGCTTGTTGCTTCTCCAGGAATGAAGACATGATGATGATTAATGATGTTGAATGTATTGAGACTGAAAGTCTTAAATAGATTCGAGCCCGAAAGACCTTTTTGCGTCTAGGCCTAATAGATGTTGTACAACGGTATAATGATTTACCTAGGTCCAGATGACGTCGGTGCTCAAAGATTAGGAAGGCTGATGTCGATTACCTGATGCATGCGACGGGTAAGGACTGGATAATACAGTATGTATTCGAAATCGAGAGGTGTGGAGGGTTCGAGAAGATTTGGCGCAACTTTCGATGGGAAGTGTAGAAATAAGACAAAGAAGTTACTCAGTGCCTTATTAAAGACTCCGTACTGTACTGTAGATGAGGCTGAGAAATTACATGGGGAGTAAATTTTAGCGCATGTAGAACGTACAGGGCCCAAGCGTGCGCTAAAGAATTCCATCCATTCACATTATTCGATTTTCCCAGGTTTGTACTTATTAGTCAGCGCCTTCCCGTCCTGAAAGCAACATGGAAGCTAGCTTTCAAAGACTGATTGAATCTATTCAAGAAACTGACAACACCGCGATTTGATCATCGTAGGTATTCCAATACGGATTCTTATTAATACATTCATTCATTCCGAGATTTAGTATGGTCATACAATAAATGAAAGGAATTTCATAGATCTCAATCTAATATTGGCCACTGGGGTTTCTTTCAACTTTATTACTTACTTTCATCTACCTTCACTTTCTCAAAGCAACGCGATCAACACAAACTTTCAACCACTCATTTCAAATGGTCCTCTATAAAACACAACCACGAATTGTCTGAAGGAATCTTTCTAAGATGGCGACCGCGGTACTTGATGTCGATTATTTGTCGGCATATTTAAGTGTGCCGCAACAGACCCTTGAGACAGTTGTTGATAATCCTACGGCGGAATTAGTTCGAAGCGTGCTTGAAGCTGTTACCGCAAAGGCACGCGAGCATGATGAATTGGCGGCAGATAAATTACGGGTTGATATCGAGCTTGAAAATGCTGTGAGAAGTTCAGAGACGCGCATTGAAGGACTTCGATCAAGTGTGGAAAAGGCGCAGAAAAATGTGGAAGAGTTGAGAACAAAGCTCAATGAGGAGGGTAAGATGTTTGAATTTTACTATACTATATGGTGATGCTGATTTATATCTTTTTAGAGAACTCAAGGTCATCTCTTCAAAATGAACTTCAAATCTTGAAATCTACTTCTTCGACGTCGACATCTGAATTAGAAACCTTAAGGTCTCGAATCTCTTCTCTCGAATCCTCGAATCGCGATGCATTAGCTGTCATCGAGTCAAAGACAACCGCTAATGGTGCTCTTGCACAAGACTTGCAAAAGCAACACCAAAAAGGATTAGAACTCAGTCAACAGATCACAGCCTTACAACAATCCGTTCAAAATGCAAATTCTGCGGCATCTAGCGCTAAATTCCGAGAGCAATCTTTGAAACAAGAAGTCGAATTGGCCAAGCGCAACAACGAATGGTTTGAGAATGAATTAAAGACTAAAAGCGCCGAAGCTTTGAAATATCGCAAAGAGAAGGGTGCACGAATTGCAGAATTACAACGTCTCAATGAAGAATCCACCTCCAATGTTGAGTCTTTGAGACGCACCGAACAAGCTTTGCGAACCAGATTGGATGAAGTTCAAAAGAAGGCAGAGGATTCACTTCAGAAGATACAACAACTTCAAGAAGCAGCTGCAAAAAATGAAGATGGGTTCCGCCAGGAATTAGAAAGCGCACGTCGTCTCGCCGAGCTACAAGCCCAACAAACTGAGACACACCGACAAAGATTGAAGGAGGTTGAAGGGGGAGTAGAAAAAATTAAGGATGAAGCTGCCGAGGAAATTGGTAGATGTCAACAAGCAGCTGAGGTAGAACGACAAGAACGTGAACAGGCGGAGCATCGCATTTCGGAACTCGAAGCCGAGATTGATCGACTTGAAGCCCTTGTATCCTCACAACCCCATCCCGGCTCAGTACCATCAACCCCACAAAGAGGATTAAATGGATCTGTGTTTGGAAGATCTGGTTCACCTGCTCAATTTGGTACACCTGGATCTTTGCGCAGTAAATCTGCTATCACAGCCACTCAAGCTATTGATGAGCTCTACAAAGTCAAGGGTCAATTGGCTACCGAGAAGAGACGAAGTGAACGACTTGCGGCTGAGATGGAGGAGATGATGCAAGGACTTGAAGCAAAACAACCCGAGTTGGAAGAAATGCAAGCCGAGCATGAACGTCTTCAACAGGAGGTAGTGGAGATGTCGAAGTTCGTCGATCAAACAGGCAAGGAACGTGATAGAGCCAAGAAAGATGTCAGGCGTGCAGAAAGTGAAGCTTCTACAGCACAAGCAGAGGTGAATATTCTTCGACAACAACTCAGAGATCTCAGTGCCCAGATCAAGATGCTTCTTTGTGATCTAGATGCGAAAGAAAGAGGATTAGAGACTTTGAATGCTAGTGAGCGAGCACAAATGGAACGTTTAGCTCGAGGAGAAGTCAGCGAAGATTCATTAGAAGGAATGACTGATACCGATCGATTTATCAGTCAGAGACTTACCGTTTTCCGCAGCATCAGTCAATTGCAAGAAAAGAATCAAGAGTTGCTCAAGATTACTAGAGAACTTGGTCAAAAGATGGAAAGCGAAGAAGCTCAAGCTGCAAAGAATCAAGCCGTTCAAGACCACGAACAAGTACAAACTCTCCAAGCCAAGGTTGAGGACTTGAAGGATGAGTTGAGATCTATGATTACTCGTTCTGAAAGTTATATTAAGGAGAGAGACATGTTCCGTCGTATGCTTCAGCACCGAGGACAATTGCCTGCCAATTCTGATCTTCAATCTATGTTTGGTCAATCAGTGGATGGCAATGGTGTCATGTCAACAATTGAAAATCCAAACCAAAAGGATAATGCTAATTATGCAGCTTTATTGCGTGAATTGCAAGGCCACTTTGATCAATACCGGGAAGAACAAACTGTTGATCGACGCACTCTCAGAGAGCAAACAGAACGACTAGCATCGGAGAAGAGCGCACTTCAAGCAGAGATTTCCAAAGCTAGTAGTCAATTAACTCTTGCCAATGAACGCTACGAAATGTTGCACTCTAATTACACATTGTTGCAGACAGAAAATAGCGAGTTGCAAAAGCGCTCTCAAATTCTTTCCGAGGCTGCTGCCAAGCAAGACTTGAGGACACAACAAGTAGCTGAGGATTTGATCGAAGCTAAGGGATTGGTGGAGAGCATGCGAAATGAAACCGCCAACCTTAAGGCCGAAAAGAAGCTTTGGAAGGACATCCAGGATCGACTCAGTCAGGATAATGAAAACCTCGCCAACGAACGCAGTAGACTCAATACACTCATTGCCAATCAACAAAGTCTTCAAAATGAACGCGAATTATCCGAATCTGAAACTAGAAGAAGACTACAGACCCAAGTTGAGTCTTTGGAATCGGAATTGAATTCCACAAAGCGAAAGCTTAATGATGAGGTTGAAGAGAGTAAGAAAGCACAGTTGAGAAAGGAGTATGATGCTCAACAAAATCAAAAGAGAATTGATGAGCTTGCAACTAGTCTCAGCCAGGCAAGAGAGGAACTTGTTGCAGCACAGACATCACGCGATCATCTCCAAGCTCGAGTAGATGAATTACACATCGAACTCAAGAGTGCAGAGGAACGTGTTGAGTTATTACAACCAAGACCTACACCACGACCAGGAACCAATGCTCAGGAGACAGTTGGACAAGATACGAGCGCCGAAGATGAATCTCTAAGTCGCGAACAAGAATTGGGAATTGAGCTTTCAGAATTGAAGAGAGATTTGGAGTTAGCAAAATCGGAGCTTGAGAATGCAAAGCATCAAGCTGAGCAATTCAAGTCTATCAGTCAATCATCTGAGGAGGAGCTACAAAGTCTTAATGCTACATTGGATGAGGCTCGCGAGGAGATGGATAAGATCATCGAGGAGAAAGATGCAAAGATTCGCGAACTTGAGCAACGAGCTGAAGATATTTCTACCGAACTCACCAATTCAAACAATGAGTTGACAGCTCTTCGAAATCAACAAGGTGAAGTTGCTAGGCAAGCCGAAGAAGAGAAATTACGACTTGAGGCAGAGATCTTACGCTTGAAGGATGAGCAAGAGAAGGACTCTGCAGCCGCCAAATTCCATCAAGAAGATCTTCGTGCCCAAGCAGCCATTGCCACCAAAGCTCAACAAGATTACGAATACGAACTCGTCAAGCATGCTGAAGCCGCTAAACATCTCCAAACTCTACGCGTTGAATATAATCAACTGAAATCGGAGTCGGCAACATTGAAGGCGGAGGCTGAGTCTGCTAAGGTCACCTTGAGCCAAAGCGAAGCATCTTGGGAGGAACGACGTGAACAACTTGAACGAGAGATGGTTGAGTTGAAGACTAGGCGAGACGATGTCAATGCACAGAACAAACTTCTCCACCAACAGTTGGATAATGTTTCTTCACAAATCGTTGCTTTGCAAGAATCCCGATCCAATGCCCCAGGTGCATCGGAGGCTGGATCGCCAACCGCGGATGGAACAACTGATCGTACTCTAGAAGGTTTGCGTGAGTTGAATACTTATTTGAGACGCGAAAAAGAGATTGGCGAGGTTCAATATGATATCAAGATTCAAGAAGCCAAACGTTTACAACAGCAACTCGAATACACTCAAGCTCAACTTGACGAAGCTAGACTGAAATTGGATCAAGAGCGACGTTCTCATGCTGATGGTGGTAAAACCTCCATTGCACACAAGGATCTCATGGACAAACTCAATGAGCTCAATCTTTTCCGCGAAAGTAGTATTACCTTGCGTAATGAGGCCCGCCAAGCTCAATCTCAACTTGCGGATAAAACCAAACGCGTTGAAGAACTCTTGGCACAAATTCAACCATTGGAGACAAAGGTTCGTGAATTGGAACATGGTAAAGAGACAATGGAGGGTGAAATGCATTTATTGCAGGAAGATCGTGATCGTTGGCAGAAACGCAACCAAGATATACTTTCCAAGTACAATCGAATCGACCCTGCTGAGATGGAACAAATGAAGGAGACTATTGAGACTTTACGAAGTGAGAGAGATGCTCTATTGGAGGAACAACAACCATTGCAAGAGAAGGTACAAACTTTGGAGAGTACTATGGAGAATGACAGAGCACAATGGCAAACTACCCGACAAAGGTTGATTGAGCAAGCCAAGGAGAGGAATCGCACTTTAACGAAAGATAAGAATGATCGAGCTGCAGAAAGAGATGTCGCCATTTCTGAGAGGGATTCCCTTCAAGAACAGCTTACTTCTCTACAAGAACAACTTCAAACTGCCGTGGAAGAAAAGGAAGCAGCAGAAGCTAAACTTGCGGAAGTGGAACAAGAATTGAATGAAGTTAAAACCCAACGTGATCAAGCATTGGCTAATGCTGTTCAATCTGTTGCTTCGCCCAAGACCCCCTCTGCACCTCCAGCAACGAATGGATCGGAAAGTAACGAAGCTATCAATGCACAACTTGTTGAACTTCGTAAGGAACGTGATCAAGCAATCTTGGAGAAGCAAGCTCTCGAGGAACAAATCACAGAACTTAAGCAACAACTCGAAGCTGCTAATTCTGAGAGA
This sequence comes from Botrytis hyacinthi, assembly GCA_004786245.1. Classification (NCBI taxonomy): domain Eukaryota; kingdom Fungi; phylum Ascomycota; class Leotiomycetes; order Helotiales; family Sclerotiniaceae; genus Botrytis; species Botrytis hyacinthi. The sequence goes on along the minus strand of PQXK01000206.1, from coordinate 20,064 downwards.
GATAACGCCATCGCTGACGCTGCTGAAGCACGATCACAACAAAAGGCTCAACCATCTAATGCCCCGATGAATGATGCTGCTGATGAGGGACAGATTGATGAAAATCAAAATGGTATCTCAGAGGAAGAGAGAAAGGCATTGGAAGCACGCATAGCTGTTGCTGAAGCTATGGCTAAGGAACGTGATGATAAGGCAAAGGAAATTGAAGAATCTATGGAAGCTACACTCAAGCAACGTTCTGACAAGATGAAGGCAGCTTTGAATAAAAAACTTGGTGAATCTAAGGAAGCTCTTAGAGTACAACTCGAGGCTGATTTCAAGTTGAAACTCGAGCAAGAGAAACAAATTTGGCTTGCAGAGAACAAAACTGCTGATTCATCAGTTCCACCACCTACTCCATCTGCTCCAAAGGTAGAAGAAAATACCGTTCCAGCAACACCAGCCACTCCAAGTAAAGCTGCTGCACCATCGGCTGATGGTTCAGATCTTTCGGATGACCAAGTTCGACATCTTTTATCAACAAATCCAACAATCAAGAGTATTCTTGCCAATAATTTGAAGAAGCTACTTGAGAAGGAAACCCAGAAACTTAAATCGGAGCAAGATAAATTGGTGACTGAAAAACTTGCAGAAGAAAGGAAAAAGGCCGAAGCAACTTTGTCTGAAGCTCAAGCAAAGGCCGAAACCAGTCAAGCACAGGCTGTTTTGATGGCAGAGAAGAAGTCATCATTGAAGCTCAACATGTTGGATAATAGGGTGAAAAATGCCACTGCAAAAATCACTGTGGTTGAAAAAGCGGCGACGGACACCCCTGAAAAGCCAGTCGGCGAGGTGTGGGAGGTTGCGAAGAATGCTAAACCACCTCCACCAACACCAGCTGCTACAGTGGCTACAACTGCTTTACCAAGCCATCCGATTTCAGCAGCTCAGCCAGCAGCTCAGCCAGCAGCTCAGCCAGCAGCCGCAAACACCACAACAGCTGCTGTGCCCCCTACTAACGTAACCGGAACCCAACCCAATAGTGCGCCCGTAGAAGGCACCAAGATTGAGGAGGCTGAGCCCCCTAAGAGTGGTATTCCTTCTGGTCCACGTCCACTAACTCCGTCCACCAATGGTGCCTCTTCACTGCCAGTCAGTAATATTCCATCTGTAAGCAACACCTCTAATTACCTAAATCTTTCACATCTAATACTAACGAATTATAGGCCCCTCAAGCAGGAAATCAATCACGATTACCACAAATGCGTGGCGGTAATCAAAATCGTGGAGGTGGAAATATAGGTGCAGGTGGTCGTGGAGGTATTTATCAATCACGTGGAGGAGCCGCTGGTAGAGGAAGGGGTAATCCTCCGGGACGGGGAGGAATGAATGCAACAGCTCAAAGTTTTAGCCCAAATGCTCAGCCTGGACAAAAGAGACCTGTACCAGAAGGTGGCCAACAAGGAAATGGAGGGAAACGTCCTAGGGGTGGAGGAGGAAGTAATTAGTTGATTGGCAAAAGTTGAACTATATTTGCTTGTATTATATTTCAGAGTTGCATAGCCATTGCTTGGCCATTTTCTTTTTCTTTTTTTTTAAGAGTGAGGGAACTTTTTTAGGAGTTACGGAAATCATGTATGAAAAATAGTAGCATAGCTATACCTATGATGAGTATTGAGGCAAACGAATATCAGGAGTATAAGAGAAATCAAAAGGGTATCATTGATATTTAGATAAATTGCTAGGAACAAGCCTTCTAAGCACATCTACATGTCGACCGATCATCTTCATCTTGAGACCTTCCACACCACTTTTATCTATTCTACGTAATCCATTTCCATATAACACTGTATAATCTGGAATAACCTCGTCTTCTTCAACCTCGCACATTGGTCCAATCTTGCAATGCTAAATAAAGTATATCATTAGCATGTCATGGTAAAGTTTTACTTGCGAAATTCATACCTTTCCTATGACAGCCCCTCTTCCCACCTTTGCATTGATCTCAATGAGAGTTCCTTGTCCCACGAATTTTGCTTCAACAATAGCTCCAGTTTCTACTATAACACCATTCTCCAATGTAACACCTTGAGCTTGTTCTTCCGATGGAAAATTCAACATGCCAATTGTACTACGTTCACCAATAACACATTGTGTACCGATTGTAATGGGAGCAAAACTGCTATTCAATTTGGTACGTGGATGAAGAATGGTATGTCCTCGAATGGTTATGAGATTTGTGCCAATGAGAGAGGCATGGTCTGCGATGGTGATATTGTTTGAGAATGAAATCGGAGGTTTAGGAGGTGGAGGGAGCATGGAAGCTCGTTTGGCGGAGGACATGATTGATGATAGGCGGTGTTAAGGCTTGAAATGTAGAGCGTAGGTCTTTGGCAAGGTAGATGCAGGGAAATGCTGGTAGGTACTGGTAAAGACCGGCCAATACTGGCCAATAATTTGTTGTATTGATAAACCCAAACACGAATTCGAGGCTTGTGGAGGTGTTTGATGTATCTGCTAGAGGGTCAATAGAAGTTGTTGTGAGTAATTTGTACCGGATTGTATAGCAAAGCGTCAGGTATTATCAGAATGGACAAATCATATCAATTTTTACCGCTTACTTCTATAAATTCTCTGAATATTTATCAATCTTAAAAATAAAGTATATTCAGATGATAATTCAAAGAAAAAAAGTTCAAAAGATAATGATACACATTACCATTTGTTTCATATATGAATAGTAGAGTAGGAATTGGGTAGTTGAGATGGAAAATATATAAATCTAAAGTTCCAGATTCAGACTTACCAACGGAAGTTCTCGGCTATCGCCACCACTTTGTAGCTTTGTCATTTCAGCCAATCAAACATTGATGATTTCTATGATGACTTGAACTATTCGGAAATATTTACAACCTCAACTTCCCCCCAATCTGATCACTCTCCACTCACAACAACGCTCAATTGAGCACAAAATACATATCAAAATGCTTTCGCGAAATGCGCCTTCTGCAAAGGCAGCCTCTACACTTTCAACCCGAATCCTATCTACTTCTACAACAACAGCACGATTAACACCTTCGATTTCTTCGATACAACAATCTAGAGGACTTGCCACAGTCGCAGATACACCACCTCCACCAAAGAAGACACAATGGGGTGGACTAAGAGATCAAGATAGAATCTTTCAAAACTTATATGGGCATCACGGAGCGGATCTTGCGAGTGCGAAAAAATATGGTGATTGGCATAGAACGAAGGATATTCTCGCAAAAGGTCATGATTGGGTATGTTGGAAAGGTTTGCAACTATAATGTGGGATAGATGTTGACATTCAAAATAGATCATTTCCGAAATCAAGGCTTCTGGTTTGAGAGGTCGTGGTGGTGCTGGATTCCCTTCTGGTATGAAATGGGTAGGTTTGATGTTTCATAAAGCAAATGGGCGAAGCTAAATTATGATAGTCATTTATGAACTTCAAAGGATGGGAAAATGACAACAAACCAAGATATCTCGTCGTAAATGCAGATGAAGGAGAACCCGGAACTTGCAAAGACAGAGAAATCATGCGAAAGGATCCTCACAAACTTATCGAAGGATGTTTAGTTGCAGGAAGAGCAATGAACTGTACGGCCGCATATATCTATATTCGTGGAGAATTTTATCACGAAGCTACCGTTTTACAACGTGCGATCCAAGAAGCATACAAAGATGGATTAATCGGAAAGAATGCTTGCGGTAGTGGATATGATTTCGATGTTTATGTTCATCGTGGAATGGGAGCTTACGTTTGTGGTGAGGAAACATCTTTGATTGAATCACTCGAAGGTAAACCAGGAAAGCCTCGTCTTAAGCCACCTTTCCCTGCTGCTGTCGGTCTTTTCGGATGTCCATCAACTGTGGCAAATGTCGAAACTATTGCTGTTGCACCGACAATTTGTCGAAGGGGTGGAGATTGGTTCGCTTCCTTTGGTAGAGAAAGAAATGCTGGTACAAAACTCTTCTGTATCTCTGGTCATGTTAATAACCCATGTACCGTTGAAGAAGAGATGAGTATTCCTCTTAGAGAACTCATTGATAAACATTGTGGTGGTGTTCGTGGAGGTTGGGATAACCTTAAAGCTGTTATTCCTGGAGGATCATCTACACCAATCTTACCAAAGGATGTTTGTGATGATCAATTGATGGATTTTGATGCATTGAAGGATAGTCAATCTGGTCTTGGAACAGCGGCTGTTATTGTTATGGATAAGAGTACTGATGTTGTACGTGCCATCTCAAGATTAAGTCATTTCTATAGACATGAGTCTTGTGGTCAATGTACACCATGCAGAGAAGGTAGCAAGTGGACTGAACAAATCATGAAAAGATTTGAAAAGGGTCAAGGTAGAGTTCGTGAGATTGATATGTTGCAAGAACTTACAAAACAAGTTGAGGGTCATACTATTTGTGGTATGTATATCTTTACCTCTTATAATGAATTTGACTGACGAATATCAATAGCTCTAGGAGAAGCTTTTGCTTGGCCTATTCAAGGTCTTATTAGACATTTCAGACCAGAATTGGAGGCAAGAATGAAGGATTATGCAGAGAAGAATGGAGGTTCAGCATTGGCTGGCGGTTGGGACAATAATGCATTGCAACAAGGTAAACTTATTTCACCTGGGCAATAAATTCAGGGAGTGAAGCGGAGCATGGATTGGGAAGTGAATAGAATGATCGACTGTTCATAGGGGGGATGTAAATGTATTTATTGATTTCAAGCATGGGTGCTTTTTCAATTGGAAGCCAATATTTTAGTTCATTTGTTTTTTTGAGATGTGATGAACTTAATACTGTGTCATGAATTACTCTCTGTATGCAAGTTATGAGCATTAGAATCAAAATGAAATTCACACGGTAAACAATGTAGGAATTTCAATAATACGTAGCAAATCATAGACGTCGATACACCCTTCAGGGGACACGATTAGGATGTTCCTAGCTAAGCGATCTTGAGTGCCACCTCACTTTTTTACTCCACAAAGAACTTTTCCATGCAAGTCGGGTCGGGCATAAAATGTTTGTCATTCATTAGCTAGGAGCCCTGAACTTCGTCATTGACCGTTTTTCAATGGTATAAGTACGGTACGATCTTTAATATTTTAGACTTTCGCATACTGTTTTTTGAATATACGGGAAAAGATTGTTGTGGTTAAGATACAAGGGTACTAGTTTCGGCTCGGATCGAAATTCATTCTTACGATAATTACAACTTGGGTGTAAGTGCCGCGGATTACTATAACTTGACACGATCCCTCAAAGAGGAAGATCAATAAAATGGGTGTTTTAAAACATGCGGTAGATTTTGCTTCGGATGCTGGTATGGTTTTTATTCTTTCTCCCTTCCCCTGTTGTTCTCTTACCGCTTCCCTTTACTGCACTGAACTCACGTGCTGTATCCTTACATTCATTTTATAAAAATGGTCTACTAATCTTGTACTCTATGGAAGCCGGCCTAGAAAAAACTCTAAGGTTGATACAAGCTTTATGTCAGATATGTGCATTTTATCCGACGGTTTTGGGGTGGATTTTGTTGGGGTTGGGGATCGGGATGGGAAGAAGAGGCGGAGGAGTGAAGGGGGGTGTGGATGGGAAGATGCAGGTGCAGATTGTAGAAAAGCTGTGGAAGGCGAGGAGAGAGCTTGCTGTTGGTAGGTTTTATTTCTTAGTGATTGGGGAGCGGGGAGGGGGTTTGGAGGGATGGTGGGATGATGAGACTACGGAATGAGGGGATCAGGGGGAGATTTAGCGAGTGGGGGAGGCTACTCTGAAATTGGAAATGAGATGCTCGTACTAGTGCGCGAGACTTCCGCCCAACCTGTCCCTGACTCCGAAATTCAAACCCAAGGACCATCGTTCGATGGTTAGATTAATGGGGATTTTACCCACCATGTTTTTAGTCCTCATCCTAAGACGGGTTCAAAGAGCGAAGCGGACACCGAAGAAGTGAGTAATAAAAAAGAGCCTGAACTAACACCTACATAGGACGTCGCTACATGCGTTTCTTCCGTTTCATCAAAAATTTCTCGGAAGCATGGGATAGTTTGATAAATGAAGATGGGGTGAGGATGTTGATTAATGTGGGAAAATCGGGATTTATGGGGGCTTATTTGGGATGTGAGTTGTTACTCTCTTTTCTTTCTTGTTCTCCTCCGCTCTTATATCACTATGTCTTCGCGCTCTCGTACTCCAGAGCTCCTACACTTCAACGCTTAGGCGCTGTCCTCCTTGATTTTCGTATCTCTAGAACCCCGCACTCCCGCCCTTCGACATCCCAACGCTCCTAGTCTCTTACACTTATATTCTCTTGCCCCTCTGCTCCTTTTCCCCTAGTTTCCTACTTTCCGCTCTCGCTCTTTTGAAATTTGACTAACAAAGACCTACCCAAATAGTGGAAAGTCTCACCATCGTAAGCACCAGCTACTCAACTGCCTACCCAGTATTTTCCTTGCCAATCCCTAAGAAGAGAACAGACTCAGAAAAGCCACGTAAGAAACGTCACTAACCCCAATTCATGAAACAGTTAGATATTATGGGTGTATGCAATACTCCTTGGTCTTCAAAATGTACTCTTGAGGGCAATAAGTTTTGGTTCTACTCGCTGAGTATATCAATATTTGGAGGGCTGTGGGATCTTTACCTTCTGCTTTCCAATAATGACACAACACCACAACCCAACTTACAGCAAGATCCACATGGCTCGGATCTATCAGCAAAACCAGTCGAAAACTCACAGGTTATCGTGGAACAGCCAGGGAAAAATAAGAACAAGGGAAAATTCAAGACTGAAATATTGCTCAAAATTATTGAGAATGCAGCCGATATTTTTCAACCTGGAGCGGGAACGGGGTGGATCGTTAGTGATAGGGGTATTGTAGGTATGATGACTGTTATTAGTACACTGCTTAGCTCGAGAGATATTTGGAGGAGAGTTGGGGATCGGGAAGGGAGAAGGGAAGCGGGGGTGGAGAAGAATTAGAATGGAGGTAGTAGAAATAAGAGGAGAGAAGAGGAATGAGAGGTAAAGGACGAGTTTCCACCTTGTATTATGTGTATACAAATATTCATGAGATTATATGCTTATTGGATGACAGAAAGGAGTAACAAGATTGCCATCTCTTTAATAAAGACATCTACGTAGGGAGGTTGATGTGAGGGTATGAATGGGCAGAATAGATAGGATTGATGGTTCGTGCGGTCTAAGCAAATGTACGAGCAGCAATGCGTGATGTTGGAGAAGTTCAAGTCAACGGAGTACAATGTGATCACTTTACACCTTTTCGAGGATTAGAAAAGTCTCGAGGTAGTAAAGTGTTACTGGAACATGCTAGTAAGAGAATCAGTGACATTTTGGATCGGAGAAAAGGGGGTTTGAATATAAAATAATATATCATGTAGTTAGGTGAATATATGTCAAGCAACTATTTTCATAATCCCAATATAAATCTTCATTTTCATATGATACAAAGGCGGTAAAAAGATAACGCGCTAAGGAATTTCCTCGCACAAGAAACAAAGTTGTTAAAAGTATCTTAAACCTTCTTTCAATCCATCACACAGTCAATCAACCTCAACCTCAACCTCAACCACCACCGCCGCCATCCTTCAAGATGGAAGTGCCTATAGACACTGCGCTTTTGTTTAAGCAGATTAAAGAAAAAGTTACAAGAGATGGTGACGACCAAGGAGAAGTCACCGAAGAGCTTTTTGAAAGTGAGCTCAAGGTTCTTCGAAAGAGATTAAGACTCAAGAAGCCAGAAGATATTCCTTCAGAGCATGAGCTCAGAACTGCAAACTCGATTTGTGCCTACTTCTGTATGTTTAAATTCAATAAATTTTTTTGTAATCTTAGCTAATATTATGATAGGGCACAAGAATGGCATCAAGAAGGCGCATGAACTCTTTCCTGATGCATTCGCGCCCAGATCGACACGAAAGGCTTCAGAAGTCAAGAATGAGAAGGTTGAAGAGAAACCTATTGCGGGACCAGCAGCAACACCGATAGTATCAGGCACTTTAATTGCTGGTATACCATTGCATGATTGGTTGGCTCTTAAGCAAGGAGATCCAGAGACTGCCAAGGAGTTGATGGACAATTGGAAGGCTGAGCAAGCAGAGAAAAAGGCCGAACAGGCAGCTTTGAAAGCCGCCGCATCGGCAGAGGAAAAGACTGAAGATACCAGGGCTAAGCGGAAGTCTGCCGTCAAGAAAGAAGAAAATTCGGACTCAGATATTGATTTATCGAGCATGAACGATATTGGAAGTACTCTTGGCACGCTAACGAGGCCACGGAAGAAGAGATGCTAGATCCTAATGGATCTATGCAGAATGAATTCAAAGCTCACGTCAACTGGATCAATTGGCGTAATCAGAATGACGCCTTGGTCAAGAGAAGAAAGCAATCTCTGCTGTTTACAGGGGAGGTGTCAATGTCAATGCAGTGGCATTCGGTGATCCAAATCCGTTTGGTTTACTTGCAAAGAAGGAATCGAAGGAGGAATTGGAGAAGGGATTGGAGAAGGAAGGTCCTTCATCTCCTGCTGAAGCAGAGAGTGAAGAGACATCAAAGACTATTACTGAGGGGGGTGAAGATGCTGGTGGCGACACGGTAGATTAAGTCAAGAATATGAGGGGATGTGAAGGGAGGCGGGGGACAGGCAAGGAAAGAGGGTGGATGAAGGTTATGAACTCTTGAGAGTTGATTGAGTGATTCCTGAAGGAACACAATACCTCCTGAAGGAGATGATTGCTATGATGAAAACTCTTGAGAGTTGGTTCAGTGATTCCTTGAGGAACACGAAAAGATGACTTGCTTTTTGAGCATAGTACATCGCACTTGGTAATTATAGTTATTGAAGATGTTACTTATCAACAACAACTAATGAATTGCTGACTGATTTTATCTACAGATGTCGTGTCATGGCGTTGTGAATCTGCGGTGAATTTATGTGTGATATATTGAGATTTCCCAAACCATTGTCCAGACAGCTACCCCTAAGATATCCCGTATCCTGACTGAAGATTTCTGGTGACGTTGCAAAAATGTATAAATTGAAAGTGTTTTTATGAGAATTACAGAATACTCTCTGGATCTAGTCAAAGACGGTGATTCACGATGCAAGTGCGGGCAGTGATCCCCAAAGAAGTCACAAGCGAGCTTCGAAATACCTTCCGTGCCAACGTGAGGGTAGAGACATGCATGTCACTCCTTGCCAAAGTTGGGCTTATACTTTGAAATTTAGATTACCAGCCAAGACTTCTACACCATACTACTGAGCTTGAAAGTCTTGACCAACTCTATTTGCATCAATCCAGCCCTTGTCCTCTCAGTGGCATTCCACTGTGTAAGCAGCCACCAACACATATTTGTCATGGTTTTGAAGAAGGTATACTCTCCAATACCCATGAACGATTGTCGAATCAATATGCAGTTGTTGATCAACTAACAAAGCCGTTCAAATCAAGAGACTGAACGTGGTAAGAGATGATGTTGAGCTTCGGTCCCGTGGTGCTGACGCTATTATGTAAGCCGCCAAACATCGATTGGCGGGGCGGGGTGAAGGGGTGCACGCGTACATCCACCTCATCCTTCAAACCTCATATTTGCCCCACTCTATCTTCTTCTTCAAAAGACTATATGAATGTACTATACCTTCTAACATGTGTCCTCATATTCCATTCAGTAACGACTGTGAAAGTTGACGGATGCTATGATATGTAAGAATGGGTGAAATGTTGGACCACAGTTCCACTCCGTCCATCCAGTCTTTTCTCCATCCGCTTCTACAGCAAATTAACACGACCACAACTTCAGGAAAGTACTGAGATGCTTACTCGTTACTTTGATACTATTCACAGAGCAATTAGAAGCTTGGATACGAGAGGTGGCTAAACATCCTTTACGATGCATGATAGGTTGCTACCTTGGAGATATCATTCTTCGAGATCATCTTCCTGTTCCTAAAAGCCAGATGTCTAGAGTCCAGTTTCCGCTCTTGAGCGGGCAGAGCAAAACCGTGTTGCCTACCAGTTCTTATGTCCTTGAATCCTCTTTGCTCCTGCTCACTGTTCTCTGATTAGCACTCTAGTTGGGACATTTTTAGTAAGCATCAGCAAAAGCAGCGACGCCTTCGATCTTCTTACGCGATTCCCACCGTACTGCTTGCCTTGCGACCAGCCATCAGTTTTGACTGCATCATTCGTTATCGACCAAAATGCCTCCAGCCATGATAGGCCTTCGCCATTATCCCAGGGGTGTTGGGCCCCTTCGATCACCGGTCAATTGATAGGATCAATCGAGCGACGGTTAAGGTTTTCTTTGGTAGCTACCTATGACCAGGTGCACTGTCGTGAGTGTGCATCAACTGAAGTCATTCGCCGTACTCTTCGCAAAAGTGCCAGAGCTACACGTCAGTGACTATGATGGTGGGCTCGCAATAGGTAACCAATTGACTACCTCTCGAATCTTTCTCTCAGATAATATCATAGTGTCAGCAAAAGGGCCCCGAAATATTCAAGAGTCGCGGAATTTTCATGATTGTTCAGCTGTACAATCGCTCTCGAACGCTTCGTCGACTCGACGTGTTACGTACAAGCCTTTATGCGATGTGCCTATTACCCAGGTCCCGTCAGACCATAGTATCTAATACCATTATTCCAGAGTCTAATTAACGTGCCCGAGGATGAAAGCATACCGCACTGCGTTGTCTGCGATGGTTAACGGGGGCTTACGGCGTGTCAAATACCGCTTGAAGCCGTGAAAGCGTGTTATTGACCGTATACATTAATGGCTGAATTTGATCGTTGCAGCATTCTTGGGATGATCTGAGCCGTGGCGTAAAACGGTGCGATTTCGATCTAGTTACAAGATTAACTACTTGCTGCCCTGGTTCTGGCGTCATCGCCGTAGGCCATCTAGAACGCGTTAATATATCTGCCGTTCCGGGGTGTGGCCCAGTTGGGCTCGAAAAAATCTAGTGATTAGTTCTATCTTGTGCGGTTTTCTTCGGACTCTGTGATAGAGCTTACGAATCTGTACGCGCACTGCAATATTTTAGAATCATGCAGTATTATTGGAAGCCCTTGGAATAGCCGTGGACCATTAAAGAACTAGCCATTTCTGACAACTCTCCGTCACCTGCTATCAAGCCCCCTTTATTGCTGTTATCATTTTCTTTTTGTCTGTCACAGTATTTTAAGTAGTTAAATAGGCTTTCATACCCTATATTGTAAGGCCTTTAGGGTGTACAAAAGCTCAAGTGAACTTTGTTAAAAATTGGTTTTTTGGGGGTAATTTTCACGAACAATCAATCTCATCAATTAGTTGTTTGAAATTCTCTACATTTCAGCTTTTACTTTCTCATAATTCAGAGGAAAATAAACTTTTTAAGTTCTCAGATTATAATAGTAGCGACGAATGAACGAGGGATCATCATATGTATTTTCGATTAAGCTTAGATTATTTGGGCTATCTTGATGTTCTCGGTGTTTAACTAAAGATTGCAGTGCCGGTGTCTCCACTGAGTGCGGTACTTTGTACTTTCAACCTGCCCGTTTGACACCTTAATTTCATGAAAACAATTATGAGCATCACGTAGGCAGTGGAGTGGACGCGTATGCTATCCAATCACAAACGGCAGCGCATACCAATGAATTTGACATAGTCATAAGGCTTGGCGTTTTTCGTCACCCGTCCACATTCGTCCACACTGTCCACGCATACGCATACCCATACTCGTCCACACTCGTCCACACTTGTGCCAGCTGGTCGGCAGTTCCTATGGACGCTACATGGCACTAGAAGTCTTGTTTCACGTTGCAAAGTGTTTGCTTAGTGAAGATCTGGTTGATAACTGAGATGATCGTTGCCAACGTTAATCAAGAACTACATGGCCTATCATGTAGAAGAGCTCTGATATCAACCATGAATTTACCGTGGCAATTGGTTCTCATAAGATGATCTGGTATTATAGCTACTACTCGTCGCGACATAATAACGCATGGTAAGGATATGCTAGACGAGAGACTACAGGCAATACTACCCTCCCCTTAATGAATGACATTCAGAGGGTCCCGTCCACTCTGAGATAAGGCGTATAATCTAAGTAGTTGAAGCCTTGATATACAGACCGGAAACTGGTCTTCTAGCAAACCCATGGTGGTATATGAAAATAGTCACAACGAGCGGCAAGATTCGTGTCCAGTGACATCTTCTACTCTTTCAACTCCTCTAAATCTTATATGGGTCGCCCCGCTGAATAACTTTAATTTAAGGAGGATGGGGAAAAATGATTGATGGACCCTTTTATGGTTTGAAGATATATAAGACGAGCACAGAGGCCATACTCTGAAAATTACCGATACTTACATCTCATTCATTCGTTTAACATGAAGGGCCACAAAGTCCTCAGTGTCGCTTCGGCGCTTTCATTCTTTACCATCGGTCTTTGCGCCAGTAATTCCACCAGAACTACTTCTACTTCTTCATCAGGTCTCCTAGTAGATGGCAACGTGAACTTAGGGGCTGCCTCTGATGCCTACGAGAAAGCTGTTACTTTCATATCTTCTTTGACCAACGCCCAAAAAATCGCCATCATCACCGGCCAGTCCGTCGACGATGACAACGTAACATGGACTCCCTTGGTATCGAAGGATGGTGCCGTTGGTATCAACATGAACTTCTTTGTTTCGGGATTCAGCACACCTCAAGCTGTGAGCATGACTTGGAACCGTACACTGTTTCTTGAAAACTTTTCAGCCCTTGGAAAGGAGTTCTATGCTTTAGGCGTAAGTTTGCCAGATGGACCTATCTCTAGCCCAACGGGACGTGTGGCTTATGGCGGCCGTAATGGCGAAGGGTTTGCTCCTGACCCATACTTGAATGGTATCGCCATGGGACAAGCTATTGCTGGTATAAACAGTGCTGGTGTTGTCACAGCTGGTAGGCATTTTCTGTTCAATGAACAGGAGACAAATCGATCTTCTACCAACAGATATTCGAGCAACGTAGATGATAAGACAACTCGCGAAGTCTATCTCTGGCCCTTTGCCGACGCTGTCAAATCCGGAAGTAAGTTTGCCCAGTCATAATAGAATGATCAAAACTAATATATTAATCTTAGTGATGGCTACTATGTGTGCCATGAACAAGGTCAACAACACCCTTTCTTGCGAAAACTCTGAACTCCTCAACAACTACCTGAAGACCGCTGTTGGCTTCCCAGGTATGGTCACTCCTGATCAAGGTGCTCAATCTACCTCTTTCGGCTCCGCCAATGGTGGTCTGGATTATGGATCATCCTCATTATGGTCAGAGGAAATTCTCGAAGCAGGTATCGCCAATGGGAGCTTTACGCAAGAGAGACTAGATGATATGGCTGTTCGTAATGTCATTGGATACTACTTCGCTGGCCTTGACGACGGCCTTCTACCTTCGGAAGCGGGTTACACTGACGATCGTGATGTCCGTGAAGATCACGCCGACATCATACGACAAGTTGGTGGTGAGGCACTTGTCCTTCTCAAGAACACGCAAGATGGTACAGGTCGAGGTCTACCCTTGAGCAAGCCTCGCACTATCTCTCTTTTCGGAGCTCATGCTGGTCCTGCTATGGCTGGTCCCAACCGAGCCTTCAGTGTTCAAGGAACACCTGCCGACACCTACCAAGGTCATCTCGCCGGTCCTGGTGGTTCTGGTCAGCCATCGCTCTCTTATCTCGTCACTCCCTTTCAGGCAATCAGCGCCCGTTCAATTGCCGATCGATCGATGATCTGGTGGGTCCTCAACAAGTAAGTTCAATGTTCTAATCTCTTATCGCCTCTAGGATTACTGACTCATTTGTGATGTAGCACATACACGGATTCTTCTAGCTCGTCTAGTGGTATGGGTGGTGGCTCTACTGGAGGTGGTATGCCGACTACGAATGCCAACAGCACCAGCATGACAGCTCCAGCCGGCGCTTCCGGAAACAGCAGCTCCAGTTCCGGTTCCACAAGCTCTGTCAATCTTGGTAACTTGGGCTCAGGCACAGCATTATCCCCTTCAATCTCGAACTATGCTTTGAACTCTGCTGCCTGTCTCGTTTTCATCAATGCCGATTCTGGAGAGGGTGCTGACCGTGGCGAGCTCTCCAATGATGAGCAGGATACTATGGTCACTACCGTTGCCACCAATTGTAACAACACTATTGTGGTTGTGAACACTGTTGGTCCACGTATCCTAGATACTTGGATCGAGCACGAGAACGTCACAGCCGTTCTTTACAGTGGTCTTTTGGGTCAAGAATCTGGAAACGCAATTGCCGATGTCCTGTACGGTGATGTAAACCCAAGTGCCAAGCTCGGGTACACTCTTCCCAAGAATGCCACCGATTACCCCTCCGAGTTCAATATTTGCGAGGAAGATCAATGCGACTACAGTGAGGGAGTATACCTCGACTACCGCTACTTTGACTCCAAGAACATTACCGTTCGTTACCCATTCGGATACGGTCTCTCATACACCAACTTCACTTACAGCACCGAGGTTACTGCTACCATTGTCAATCAAACTGCCCTCACATACAAGTACGCTTCAGGACCAATCGGTCTTGGTGGTGAAGCCGATCTTTGGGATGATGTTCTCAACGTTACTACCAGTGTCTCGAACAGTGGCACTGTAGCTGGTGCTGAAGTTGTTCAACTCTACATTAGCTTCCCTGCTGAGGCTGAACAGCCAGTTCGCATTCTTCGGGGCTTTGAGAAGGTCAATATTGCCCCCGGAGTGTCAGCAGATATTTCTTTCAGCCTCCGCCGACGTGATCTTAGTTATTGGGATACCGCAGCTCAGGCCTGGGCCGTTGCTTCCGGCGACTACACTTTCTCTGTTGGTGCCAGCTCGAGAGATTTGAAGGCTAGCACTACATTGACCCTTACAGTTGGCCCCACTAGTACTTAGTGATGTGGTTGATGCATACGGCAGTAGAGTTTTTATCCCCCAATAAATTCTTTCTTATTTGTATATAGAACTTAAAACATATAGATAGCGAGCAGCAAATTATAGATATTATTTCAGGTTTCATCCCATTCCAAATCTATATTGTGTCAAAATACCATGTGTTACTCTTCATAGCAGATTTCTAATCTATATCTTTTACTATTATGTAATTGCTTCTAATAGAGATTGAGAAGCATTGATATTAGTACTTCGTGGTTATGAACATTAGTAATTTATCTTGTCAAATTGAAGTTTATGTTTTAAACAAGATTTTTTTGCGTTTTAAACGTTATGAGATCGAATCTCGTTTTAAACACTTTTTATTTACGTTTTAAATATGTTATCATTAATACTTGCTTAAAACGCTTTTTATTTAAGTTTTAAACAGGAAATATTCACGTTTTGTCACGGCGCCAACTACATGTTCTGTAGTTGCCTTCGTGCCTCAGGCATAGACCACTAGCGTGCCCTACTTCTTATAAGTAGGGCCTTACTCTTCCATAGCCCTTCTACCCTTATGATACAATATAAGTCTTTACCTGTACCTTAACATTTAATTACTTTTGGAGGAGAGTTGAGAATCGGAAAGGGTAAAGAGAAGGGGGAATGAAGAGGAATTAGAATGAAGATAATGTGAGCGAAAACTTTGTGCTGGTCACGTGGTCCATTCTTGTAGCTAGTATTTATAGTTCTTTTTTGTATAGTTTAGAGAAGGCAGTTAGTTCCAATTTATCATTTCAATATACTTTGTGAAACGCTATATAGAGCTTTGCTCTTCTCTTCTCCACTAGAGGCGCTACATTACAGTGACTTTTCTGTAGTATATACGAAGGATTACTTTATGACCCTATCACCTTCTACTTCTTTACAATAGTAAAAAAGTATTAAAATCGTTTTAATGGATTTTTTTTATATCAAAATCATTTCGAAGAGTATCAAAATGATTTTGATGGATTATTTTTCTCACCAAAATGACTTTGATTTTCAGAATATTCGAAACACAATACAATTCAGAATAGACATTCAATAAACAAATGTTATCTTCAATTAACTAGCTAGTATTGTAATTCGAATTAGTAATTAATCTCCAGTACTAATATACAAAGTGCGTATATTATCTTTTCCTACTCTTGAATGAGGTGAAACGCAATACAACAATACATTTTTCAATACTATAACCTCTAAACTCTATATATCTTATGTACACATCCCATGAAGACTGTTTAGTTTCCAACCAATGGTCGTATATGAATCATTATTATCACAATGTCACAATGTCATAGCATCAAGTCATGAAAGCTCCAAGGTAGTTTTGAAAACATTTATATTTCTACTAATCCTCCTCTATCCACATCATCCCCAACCATAATAGTATCTCCAAATAGAGTATACAATCCTCCAATGAGGTAATCCTAAGTGTTCATCGTCCCTCCAATGAGGTAACCCTAAGTGTTCATCATCCCTCCAATGAGGTGAACCAATATACCATCTTCCACCAAGCATTCAAAACCTCTGAAGAGGTGATCCAAAATTATCATCTTCATCTTCACCACTACATCCACCTTCACCTCCCATTAATGATCAAAAGATCTATGGGCATGCTACCTCAACTACCTCCTCCTCCTCCTTCTCCGGCACCACCAAGTCCTCCTTCACCTCCTCAACCTTTGTCTCTTCTGGTTTCTCTTCTGATTTCTCTTCAGTCTTTGGAGGTTCGGTACTATGAAACTTTGAAGTTTCATTAACGGAGAGACCTCCATTGATGACTCTAGTTACAGTCTTTCTCTTGGATTCCAAATCCTGTTTTCTTGAGAGAGCGACTATGTACTTTTCACGCTTTGAAGGGAACTGCTTGGCGAAGTCTCCAGTCGGGTCTGTGATTGCATCATGTGAAACATCAGCGAAAATACGCATTGTTTCCATTTCTTTTGCAAGTGTCTGAATTTCGTTCTCTTCATTGGGTAGAAGGGATATGCCTTCACCAATAGATGGTATCTGAGTTGGGACTTGTCCGGATGCTGGCTTTGAACCAGAGCTCAAGGATTCAAATTTGTTCTTCGATCTCTGTGCTCTCTGGCTATCTGTGCGTAAGGTATAGGATGGAAGAGGTCCACCATTACCGATTGCTCTGTATTGGTCCTTGATGATGGCTTGTTGGTCGCTATTTCTAGGTAGGTTGGACGCGTGCCCTGGACTGTCTTTAAATTGGAGCGACTTCTCCTCTGATTGCTTCTTCTTCTTGATTTCTTCTTGTAACTTTGCGTACTTCTGATGGTTCTTGATACAGAAAGCTCGTAATTGGAGTTCTCGAGGGGTGTGAGTAGTGATATCTTCCATTACCCAATGAAGCACGTCTGATATGGGTCTTGATATGAACCTAGAATGTCAATTCTAGGACGTGGGGGAACTTCATTTTATTTGGGTTCACGTGTTCAAGCACATAGTACCTAGGTACACCACCCCCTCACGTATCTTTACCACAAACTTTTGAGAATCTTAATTATTGAGGATAAATTAACCTATGTTTATTGATGGCAAAGATGCAATAACAGATTCTTAGCATATATCTCTAGTATCTCAGATACCCTTCGAATCGCAGTGCTAGGAAATGGGAAGGGATAAAGGATTTTCCTGTACAGTGACGTGTACAGACCTAAGATTTGGGTACTTAAGTAGAATTTCCATAATCTCGTAAGAGCAATTCCAGGTTTTCATCATCAATCTCAACAGCTCACTTAGCATGCACATGTATCAAGTCGCATTACATCATAATCAGCCAGAATGGCAGAAAATAGTTTCATAATTCTTGGTTATCTTGTGGTAAGCTACCATTATATTCTGCTGCTTCTCAATTGAGAGGGAATCCTCCCTTATGTGAACTCAATTGCCTCAATTCTTTTTCGATTTCTCCTGGACACAAACTGAACAGTAACCAAACCCTTCACGAAACTCTCTTACATCTTCCCTTATCTTTCAGTATCTTTCTGTATACTTCCAGATTCTCCCATATCTCATATTCTCTACTATTCTCCGGTATCCTCCCAAATTCTCCTATCTTCTCATGTTCTGCCCCATTATTCCTTCAACCCCGAATACCTTTTGATGGTTGCGACTGTTCATGTATCCTGATATCACTCCCTGCTACTAATCCTAACCAAATGGTTATCATCCCGGCCAAATGGTCTAAATCCCTTCAAACACAGTAAAGATCAAAATCTTTCAAGCCACCAACCTAATTCCACCCCCTTGTGACGGAAAGTCTCAAGTCCATTCCTGGAAGCCAAAAGGCCCATTTTTTCTTTCGCCAACCCGAAGTCTTTCATCTCTTAAATTCTTCTGTATTCCTGAGCACCTTGATTCTTGACGTTGTTACGTGGTAGTGATGGTATGCTAAATGTGATGAAAATTCGAGGGTATCAAGTCCCACGAGAGGTCTCGGGAGCATCGACATTCATTTCACTGCTGTCCCATCCATCGGGAATTTCCTCTCTGTAATAGAATAGCATGTATTCTCCTATATCTCTAATGCTCCACGGTGTGTTGTGATTGTCTACACCTGTACATGGAAACTTCTTGTCGTGTTGGCCGACTTGATCCGGTAACATCTCTTGCCCATTCTTCCAATATTTTCTTAAACTTGGTAATCTGCCAGGTGTAATATCGACTACCATGGCCAAAAGATATGTCGATTTCCAGATTTCTAAGCTGGTGACCTTCGGAGTTGTCTTATCTGCATCGTCGTACACTGCTCCAGGAACCTCGACGTATGTCTTGCGTATATCTGCAATAGTCCTACGGCCGGTTTTGACTTTGTAGTGTATTCTAAGAAAGGTTGATGGATGGCAGAAGCTCTGGGTGAAGGCAGTCTTTTCAGCAGGGTAAAAATGCGCTGTAAGTGGATCCGAGAGTGACGAAGAATCATCAAACTTTAGTTCATTCAGCTCAAGGAACTTTAGTCTTGGAAAAAGGCCAGTGTCTGTTTTTGCGCTACCATCTTTATTGATGATCTGATTCCAGAACAATCTATCGACGAAATGGAATTGTGGATGTTTCTTGAAGAGTGACTCCAGCTTCCCAATCAGTGCAAGAAAGGATGTATCGTCTTCGCAAATGGATCCACTGGACAAACTTTCTATGAGTTCTCGTTTCATCTTCCAGTCCTTTTCTTGATCTCAGCCGAAATCTTTCGTAGCGGCTACCATGAAAAGCTTCTCGAAAGGCATGAATTTCTTGATGGTTTCTCTTCCTGTTGCTGAATTTGGACCTGGAATATTGTCGGATGTATATCCGAAGGTGATTAAAAATCGTAAAACTCCGAGCATGATATCAATGCCAGAAGTATCGTAACTTTCTCTGAGATTATGAAGCTGCTGGATGGGTTCATCTGTAAGTTTTCCTCGTTCGTTTCTGGTCAAATCGAGATTGTCAATATCCGTTTCCTCAAGGAATGCTCCATAATGAGGTCGAATATTTCTAAGGGCTAAGATCTCATGAAATTCTTTGTTCTTGTAAATATCGGCAGTATTGGGTATTTCATCCATGATTGCAATTGATGGATAAATGATTTGAAAGTAAATGTTTGATTATTTGTTCGTGATGAGATTCTTTGGTTTGTGGCTGGAGTGGTAAAGACTTTTGGTCCGTAGTCCAGCCAAGAAGAAGATAGCCCGCTTGATGGTAGTCAAGAATACCAAGCACTTCGCAACATGATGAATAAAATGAAGAACTGGAATTAAGTATTTCTCATCGGAGAAGGGGGGTGCTTAGATGTCAAGGTTACGATGGGGGCTGGTAGTGGGATTTCTCTTCTGAAACTGGAAAAGTATGAACGAAGAAGAAAATTTGTGGATGGGATGGTCTCATTTGAGATCTAATCTTCAGAGGATTGTTCGATTGTCAGGAGGATAAGGGGAATGAGAGGATCAAAGAGATATCTACAGGGAAAATTTAAGATTCAGAAATAAGCGGAAACTATAAGGAAAATCAGAGTATGAAGGGGTCTCTGGTTTGAATGAGATACTCAAGAATAGTGAAGACCCAGACACAAGTGGGTTAGAGGGGGCGAAGGGAGG
>PQXK01000205.1:0-67672 GCA_004786245.1 Botrytis hyacinthi | reverse complement strand
CCCCCCGAAGTAGAATTGGCCGAGAACCGGACATTGTGTGTGTGTGTAGAATGCTTAATAATTCATACAATTCATCGATTGGGAAACTATCTCTTCTGAGCTGCCTTTTGCGTTCACCTTGCTGTTCAATGGCTGAAGTACTTTTTCTATGGTTGAGTTGTAAACGAACAGGAAACAGGAAATATTGCATGCACGTACATCTACAGTAACTACCTAGTAGCTACAAGTAGATTTTATACGCGAGGAGTTTATCCGTATATACGTAGAAAGGCACGCTATGCAAATACACTATGCCTAGGTAGGTACTAATACAATAGATGCAGGGATTCTAGGAGGAGAGGGGAGACCATGCTATGCATCAGTAGCTCGTGGCTGCTCATACCACCACCACCACTACTACCACCACCACACATACACACACACACACACATTCAACCTTATTGTCTGCCCCCCACGACGCAAATTGATCAACACTATCAAAATACCTATATTTCAACCAATGTATCAATTTTTTCTTATCATTCTTACAATATAAATATCTACCTAAGTACAGCTACAAGTCATTGTACCAGTATATTGCAAACTACCATGTGACTTATACAGTCATACTATATCAAGCTCGAAACTTGTATTCATATGCATATTCTCTTGTAACATATCCGCATTGCTTTCGGATCCCTTGGAACCATTGCTAATTCACTCTCCAATTTCTTCAAAGCATGTCGGTTACTAAAAAGTGTTGACTACTAGAAACCCAACACCGGCTAATCTGCATCATCATATGTAGGAAGAATCCAAAATCATCGTCTTAAAATACAGCTGGATGTTCACAGATATGGACGCATCAGAGAATAATCTGCCCGTTGGTAATGCTACTGTTGTATTGGTGGTCACTGACTGACATTTGATTTTCAGGGAACGATTCTTGACTTGGAATTCAAAGGCTAGAACCTGTCAAACGCTTAAATTGCCATCGCAGCGAGACGTATCATATGACGATATGGAACCTCATCTGTTCCCCATAGGTTAATCTATAACCGCTACAGGTAACAGGATATGAAAGGCTTCATGCAACGTTATGTCCTTCCTCCTACCTACCTCATTTCGTGGAGGTTCAAGTGACAGGGACATGGATTGGTATGTTACTCCAGAATATGGGCTAATCGATTCTAAGCAAAGCAGTCTCAAGTCCGAGTCCGACTCCAAAGATTGAAAAACAGCATAGTGAAATGAGCATGGAGAAATATATTCAGAATCCGATTGTCGAATAAATTCCAGAGAAGATACCCACAGTCAATATTTCAAACGGGAAATAGTATATGCTCTGGGAGCCGTAGCGTGCCAAGAGATAATTGCATGAATTGACGGATATAGAGGTACAACCATCCTCCTATGTACTATGTATCGAGCGATATTTTATATACCTTATCAGATCATGACTGACAACATAGCATTGAAATTTTCGAATGTTTTCCCAGAAGTTCCAGATACCGGTTTCTTAACAATGCTTATGAAACTCTCCACGACTTTGATGTCCAAATCTTCTTCTACTCCACTGACTTCTTGATCCAAGTCCATCACTTTCGGTCGAAGATTCTATTTTGGAAATTCCCGGAACTGATCGGGAAACGGCACTTAATGTCAAATTAGCCTATGTGCGGCGAATACTCCTCATCTACAGGATACGTCGGAACGCTAGAAGGAGAAACTCAGAAATTTATACAGGGCTCAAGCCTTAAGGCCCTATCAGACTCAGGGTATTTGATAAAATCTCATCTGGCATTGGAGCCACCATCCGGCGTTCACACACCATTGGACATGGGATATGGAACTATTGTCGGTCGTTCTTCCGCTGCACAGATCACTCTTGGGTCGAAATCTACAGCTGCATTCAGATGCACAATAAGTCAGTCTTGCAACGCGGGCTTATGCAGAACAGGGCCATCATCATGCACGCCACAGGCCACACAGCATACAATGTTGACCTTTCCTCTATCAAAAACCTCTTCTGCTTTGATTTTTTCTCTACTTTTCTTCGTCGCATGAATATTGGCCTTCATCTGTGATTTGATGGACATACGGGATGTTACATGAAGCATCCCGCTTCCTTTTCGGACGAGGGAGACACATGGCAATTTAATTTCCTTAACGACATGTCAGAAAGCGAGATCTCGACCCTCTTGCCGGCGATCTTCCCTGCATGTCAAGTTACACAAAATAATCAGCTCTTACGATAGCAGCTTGGGCAAATTACTACAGGCCCAATTATGTCTCTGCCTTGACAATTATTGCATCTGAACATTAAATCCACTCATCATCTTTGACATTGCGTTGCAGACTTGAGCTGGGCCTCGGCTCAGATCTTTTCCTGAGATTACGGTATTCTGGTGCTTGGTTGGTTGGTTTAAATCTTGCAGGCCTACTTACGGACGCGACAGTATCATCTCATATGAGATGTCATGTAGGGATATTGTCCAGGGGTCAAATTATGCTGGATGTGTTTTGAGCTACAATCATATGTCCGGCGCTTCTCCAAACGTGCTCCCAAGCCCTTTGTGACGAAGTGGCGCGGATCTTCGATACCGAGGACTTCATATTGCTACCCAACTATCATGCACCTTATTTATCAACCGTTTGACTGACGATCCTGCATGCTAGTCCGTAACTTGACTGTTATTATATTTGACATCTGTCACCGCCCAACGGCCAGTGTCATGATTTACATCGAAGGTTCTGACGGTTCTAACAGCTAATAACCGAGATTTACGAGAAGACAAACAGATGGTAGGTGCTCATAGAACGCCAAGACTACGATAAATCGAAATTAGATTTGGGTAATGGGAATCAAGAAGTGCGAGCCCTGCAAGGTATATGCCGGTACTTAAACTGGCCGCGCTGAAACTCATCCATTGATATCCACAATAGAACTCCATGAAGGTTTTCCCAAGTTCTAACATCGGGGAAGCTGTCAACCCTGTGCCGGCTACTCCACATCAAATCAGGATTCATAGGTTGTTTGGTAGCAGACTGTGGTCTCTATACAACTTCTGCAAAGTATGGAGCAGCAGTTCTATCAACGTTCCCGAGACAATCTGTACAGATCAAGCTCCTTTAAGGCGACGGATTGCGGAACAAAACATGGTATCGGTACTTTCAGTAGACCTCTTTTCTTCTAAATTGAGCATCAACGTATCACTTGGTTTGCGGTGGCTCTAAATGTGGTAGAATATGTCTAGAAGATAAAACGATGAATCAATGGGAAAGCCCAATACGGAGAGTGTCGTCTTCATGTCTCGGGTTATATTCCCGAACCAGAAATAATTCGGGGGTGCGGTAAAGTCAAATACATCAACAGATCAATCTGATTAGTGCACAATTCGAGTCGATACCAGGACAGCAAATGTTCATTCTAACAATCTCCACACCATTGAAATCTCGGCTGGGGTACATATCAAGATTTGAGATTCAAGAGTCAAGGGAATTCGTATCCTAAAGCCAGGGCTCCATCTTACAGGTTTTTAAGAATAGGACCGGATGGATTAGTGAATCAAGGATAAAATTCGATATTATCTTAAACGTCTAATGAGGTTGACCTCAATCCCCGGCCAAACAAGGACAAGGATTTTCAATAGAATTTCGCTTCTTCGTCAATCATTGGCTATTATCAGTTCGTAATTTCATTGTTCTAATGATTATGAAATTGCTGTAGATAGGTCACCTTGGAAGGAAAAGTTCGAGAGTTTCGAATAAGGCAGTACTGTATATCTGCTTGAGAAATCATCGTAATGTATATGCATCACAGCCGACCAAATTGCCGCCGATCAATAGTCCTTGCAGTTGTCGAAACTCTAAATCGCTACCGGATCGCTCATTAAATTCAAAACTCGGATAATTATCAAGGGTCTTTGCCGAAAGCCGTTTGCACGGTTCAGCCGTTAGGAATCCTTACCGCGGTCTTTGAAGTACGAACTAGGATTGATACCCCCTCGTCCTTATCTCATTTCTCGAATTGTCACTGTCAAGAACAAAGTCTCTTCTGGAACGAAGGTGTCCTAGACATCATCCAACTTCTAGTTCACCTGCAATTCGTCTTTGGTCCCATTGCTTGCTAGACGTTTCTATTAAAAAATGAAACCATATGACAGCATGAAACCAAACATCTTTTCAACCTTTGGCAAGAGCTAACAACAATAGCATCATAGCAGAGTCAATTAAATCTATATACATAGTCTAATGTCCTCAATATAGGCAAGCCGATTGTAGCTCAGGCTCAATCGCCGAACACATATTGGCTTCCGAGCACAATACATCATGGTTGGGAGAAGTTGATGTTCTCGAATAATCTTAATGTTCGAATTCAATTTATTAAGCATTGGTATCACAATCCCCCGGGATATCAAAGCAGTGGCGCAGCAACCACTATCAGCGCTGGGGCTTACACGACGATCCTGTAGCTCTCAACCCACTACTCAACATAGCTGCTTCAAAGTAACGACTTTTGACCTGAATGATTAAGAATATCATAGATAGTTCATATGGTTGCCCACACAATTTTCTTTAACTTCCACTCGAAATATTCAAATCTGTAAGAGCAAAGTGGGCTGACCGACTTTCACATGTCTTCACTAGGCTTTCTTACATAACTCCAAATCATTTAAATATGCTTCTGCGTCACAATCAAGCACATTTGGGCACGAGTTTGAAGAAGTTTGTGCAGGGATTTATATGAATGTACCATCCAATTCTACATCACACAGGTACAAGTAGCTCCACCCCATGTACACTTTTTTATGTTTCGCTAGTGCGCATATTGTGGCAGTCATCTGATTTTATTATTGGAGCGATTGGAAGGAGATATGCGAAGTTGAGGGCCTCAACAGAAGATGGGTTTGATTAAGTGTTCGTTCGAAAAACTTACGGGTATATGGATCTCATACGATTTCCGCTCGCAACAACTCTCAAAATTCAGAATCAGTTGCATGCAGCGTGCAGTCATCAAAATAGGGAAATGCTATTATCGTGTTGCGTGGCTAATAGCTTCTTCCCAAGACGGGTCTATAGGTACATGGTCTGCAGAGATCGTTCTTTCGGGAAGACCTTGGCAACGAATGTGCTCTTAAGGTTGATGAAGCAAATACCATCTCAAGTTCTGACACTTGTAATGTCAGTGTCCCAGTTCGTGTTATCATTCGTGAAACCTATCCATTTTGAGTCATCATGATTATCCTTTCTGTCAATTACCATCACCATTAATAGACTCCATAACTATAACTATATCTCGCCCGGTAATGAACGAGGATCTGTTTCACCAACAAGAAATAGTCATTTGAACCTCCTTCTCCTTGTCTTTACGAAATATTTCACGACAATCATTAGCAGCTAGGAGATGAAAAGTGAACTTGAAAGAGCGAAGCAAGGCTTCACGATAGTTATTGGGGGTCAAAACCTGTACTTCCCAACAATTATTCAAAGCGTTACTTATTTATTTTTTTCGTGCAACCTCAAAATTATACACTGTCTGCACAGTTGCAGATTCTGCAGACGAATTTCAATATCTGAATCTGAGAGCCATAGTGTTCAGCGTCCGGATATGCCCGAGTAGTTAGAGCCACATGATATACTGACGTCTCATGATACTGACGAGATCAGTCTCGGATTACTTCTTTAAGGCTGCAATAATTGCCAATGTATGTCTTTCCCGAGCTCCTTCTTGTCTTGTTTTATCGAGCATCAGCTATTAATCAATATCTCGAAGAACATCATGCTAGATAATGCATCTCTTTCCATATATGATTTATTGGAAGCGTCTGGGTACACCTGATCAGTGATGGGAGGATCATTCGTCGCCTCGTTTCTGAATGCTAATTTTCCAAGCTTATACAAACTTTCTTGACTTGCCAGTATCATCTTCTCGAGTAGCGTCAAAGCAAAGCTGCGATGTGTTACAAAGTATTACTGATAACACGACAAGAACGCTCGCCTTGCATCTACCATTGGATTGACAATTCATGCATTCTGATACACTACATTAAATATTGATCAGACATGCTTGAGAATATCGACATTGCTATTTGGTGACACACAATGTATATGTCAATAATCATCAGTGTGAGCAATGCAATATCATCGTCTATATGATTTGCATGGAATAAGAACCCGCTGAATTCATCTTCATCGTTCTGCCGAGACCCAGGAAATCAGCATCATCAGCGCAGAAGCACATGATGACTCACATGCACAGAAGAGCTATTGTAAATATTATTACTGTGGAGGTTCTCTCGCACACATTGCTCAAACATGTCTATTAATGGATGGCTAACACCTTTTCCGATTCGTCTTTCTCCAACCAAATGGATGCCGCCACGACATCTCCCAAGCAGTTTGCATGAATCCACATTGTCTGAGAATGTATGCGTAGTGCATGGCAGCCTTTTTCTTGACAGGCCGGCTCATGCCGGATCGTCCCTAGGTTATCTCTCTTATGAATGTCTTCAGCTGTTCCGGTCTCAATATCTTCAACGTAAATAGCTAGTCCGAGCTGGGTATCTTTCTGAACTCTGAATGTACTCAATTCTTGCAAATTATGCAAATCCAAACTCTAAGTGCAAATTTGAATACCTAGCTAAACATGTGGCAATATTTGCCTCTGGTTCTCAGATGTACGATGGAACATTACGAAATATGATACGTTGGGCCGATGAAGATTCGTTCCGACGATTCGAAGCCCCCCTGAGTTTTTTTCTAAAATAAGACCAGCGCCACCAAACTCAAAATCAAAGTCAAAATACCAGAGTTCAGGTACCATACCAAAACCAATTCCCAAAGATCAATAACCCCCATGCCAGAAACCAAGCCCAGAATAGAAACAAGAATTCCAGAAACCCAGAAACCAGAAAGTGATGTCCCCCCATGCCAAAAAGCAACACCCTTTTGACGTCCGACTCAGACAATTCATCGTTACTTTCCAATGCCGATTTCACGATTCGGTAAAAGCAAGACAGGATAGACATTCATCGTACGATGATTCATGCGAGATGACTAAATACCGGAAAGCCCGAAAGAGAAAAATAGATTGAGATTGAAATAGAAATTTCCACCTCGAAATCACAGTTATGATTTATGATTCATGTACTCGGCACCGATACTTTACGGGATTCCCAACACCGGACCGCACCAGGTATAGGAATTGAACAGATGTTTAATTTCGTGGAAGTGTATATGTATATTTGCACTGAGGTATGTAATGTGTAAATGAGTCATTATTGTATGAGATGAGTGTTATGTATTTTTAAGTATTGTTATGTATGAAACTAGGTTGGTACCTCTAGAAAACAAGAAGAATTGTCTCCACCCCCTCCCTCGCTCCCTGGCCATCTCCACCAAATCCAATATTTCAAACGTCCTCGTGGATGATCATTGATCTGCATCAATACCCATACCAAATTCAATCCCAATCCCAATCCCAAAATCAATAAAAATAACCTTCTCGTCCCTAAAATCCGCACGCACAGCCCCATCCATTCCCTCCGTAGATTACCAACGCAAACCCGCTTGCTTGCTTGTTTTCCCAATTCAATCTCCCCGATCATTGAAGCGAGAGAAGCAGAAGAAGAATAAGAAGAAGAATAAGAAGAAGAAGAAGAAGAAGAAGAAGAAGGAGAAGAAAAAAGGAACATACCGACGGATACCCTCCATCTTCAAGCATCGCACGTCCATCTCCCTCCTCTCGTACGTACATCCTTTACGAGAAAAGACAGGAGGGGCCAAAGATTATGCAGCGAGATAAGTTAATCCCCCGAGGACCCATACGATCCACCGGGGGATTAGGTTCTCGAAGACGCGGAAATGGATTGAGAATGCTGGGTCTGGTGAACCCATGTTCCTCGGTACCAGAAAGTGCGGGATTTGGGTACCCAGCGGTTTTGGGGACCCACAGTTGGCATTCTTTTTTTGGGTTAGGGGGATCAGAGAGGGGGAGATTAGATTGGAGAGGGGAGTGGAAGGGAATGGAAGGGAATATTTGGGGTGGTGAAGGAAAGAGAAGAGGAGCTTCTTTGGGCGTGGATTTGCAGATTTGCGGATTTGAGTTGAGTTTGAATGGGATGGGCTGGGCTGAGCGATGGATAACGAGTGTGGGACTTGTGATATTAGAGCGGGGATGGGACGTGGGGGCATGGGAATTGGTATTTGAGAGGATGCCGTTTTGGGCATGAGGAATTGAGTGTGAGGTTGAAGAAGGAAGGGGAAGAGAGATGGGATTGTTGATTGAGGTGGTAGATGTATGTATGTAGACAGATAGGATACAGTATCTCAATACGTGATATTGGTTGGAAAAGAAGAAATATGAAGAATGTTGTTGGAATGTTCTCGATCTTGTGATTTTGTAGGATAGCTTGATCAGATAGGAAGGAGGGGAAAGGGTGATATTTTGATCGTTTTTATGTACTCGAATATAGTAGGGAGACAGAATGGAAGTTTTGGGAGAAAGAAAAGAGATATCCTTCAATATAGAAGATGCATACAACGGCTGCATATGAATACCTACATATAGTAAGAAAACATATAAAGACGAAGAGATTCGCAAAAGCTAGAAAATTCTAAACCTCACAAATTCTCTTTTCCCCCTTCGGTGTCTGAATCGTTAGCATCTACTCCAAGGTCGAGTTGAAATACATACCTGTATATACAGATTCTCCAACATCCTTTCAGTATTCCTTCTTAACAATACTTGAATTATGCATGCAACATGGCAGAAATACAACCATTCCTCCCCTAAAGCAACACAAAAAATCAAAACAAATACACAAAATCCCTTACACTCCGATTGACTACCCAACTTACCTTCCACAAACTCGCGGTTCATCCTACCTCCCACAGAGCCCATAAACCCGTCATATACCTACTCTATCTAACCCACCCTTAGGGATCTTAGTTCCACGCTGCAAATATGCAGTCCAACTCGTATGGAAGATTCTCAGAGATATCAAACGTACCATACTATACCATACATACTCCCACACTCTATCCCCTCAAGCAACATGAATAGCACAAACCCAACACTAAACCCGTCATTCACCTCCAACTCTCACAATCTTCATATTCATATCAAACAATTCATACAAACTAAGTTGTATTCCCTGAACTCTATGCTACCAAATGCAATGCGATATCAATGCCCAACACAGACAGATGCCTATAACCACAAAATCATCAATGGTATCAACGACTCTCATTTGTTCATCAAATTCCATGCCATAACCCATTGTATCCCTTTACATCCCATTCTCTAACGTTTTGACCTCTCAATATCCCATTTTGTATTCGTGATTTTAGTCCTAGCCCAAGCAAGCGAGAAGAGTCAACCAATACCATGTGTATCTTCTTGTTCGTATCATAGCTCGGGTTGAGAATATAGTTTGAGGGGTATACTAGTAATTTAATCGAGTAAAAAGAGAACTCCCATTCATGTTATCATCAAGCTCTCCAAAACCATGTGACATAAATCCCAATTACCATCGTAAGTCTACCTCAAGTATTGTGCCATCACGACGTATGCCTTATGCAAAATAAGATTTCCAGAGCACGCCTTCTAAATCTTCCAACTGTTCGGGTGTGAAATACTGTTGTGAATGATTAGTTATATGCTTTTTTTTAAAGAAAAGAGAAAGAATGTAATGCAGAAGACAAAAGAGTGACAGGAACATACCTTCTGATCCGTTACCCAAGTATCCTGCCGAGTTTTCTTAAAATCTGCCAACACGCTCTTCACGGTCTTTCCAATTGCACCAGCATCATTGGCAGCTCTACTTGCTAAAGTAGCCAATACCTCTGGCATCCATTCGGGTGGTGGTGTTGCATATGGGAATGCGTTGACCAAAGCACCTAATCCGAGAACAGCAGCATGTCTTTTAATAATCTGAGCATTTGAGTTTACTGGTGTGCTTACACCTTGTACTTTCTTGGGCATAGGATTCTTCTTGAGAGCTTGTGTAAATTTGATGCGCAAAGTAGATAGAATATTGTTGCGAAGAACGATGGGTGAACATCGAATCATGCCAGCAAGAGTAGTAGATGCACCAAGGCGGACTTCGAGTTGTGGGTCCTCAAGCATCTCGGCAACGGCCGTGAAGAGAGCTTGTTGCTCGGCGGGCCGGATGAGGAAGATGCGACGGAAATAGATTACTTGCATGTTGATCAAGGTTCGTAAACGTTGATGCCATGATGCGGATACCTTGCCAATACGGATCAGGGCCGAGATAAACTCGCCATCTTCACCAGCACGGAATGGAATATTGGGAAGGTGGCGATATACGTGATAAGCAAGACGTTGAAGTTCTGGATCTTCTTTGACATCCATCATATGTAACAGTTGCTCCATAAATACATTCGGGAAGAAACTAATTAGTTGGGTACATTCGTAAGATTGCAGAGTGGAATCAAGCCATAACAATACAGTTTTGCTACCATTGGTATACGAGGTTGGTGTCTGCTCACCCGGATTTCGTTGACCACGCCAAGCTTCTAGTCGCTTAAAGACGTCTCGGATGGTTGAAGAGAATTCTTCCGTGGGTTCGTAAGGTTTGATACCAATTGAAGAGGCCGACTTGTTCGCCTCTAGAAGAGTATCCACATCTCTGAATGCCTCGAAGTATCTCATACGATATATGGTAGCAGTTGCGCGGCCAATTGCTTCTCTCACAGCTTTATACGGGTGGTCGATGTGGTCAAGGAAATCTCGTAGGATGGGCTCGTCATTGCGGAAATGCCAACCGGCATCAGAGATAGCAACATCCAAGAGCTGAATCTTGGAACTATCCTTAAAGGCTGCATTGGAGGTAATATCTAACCGGAATGAAACAAGGAAATCAAAAAGTTCTCTTGATGACCTAGGGTCTCTTCCACCGATAACCATGTGAAGACCGGTGACCCAATAAGTCAAATTTTCTGGTGTCAACCCTTCGGAGAAGACATTTAACATGATAGGTAAACAGAAAGCCCAAACCTCATCACGTTTCTTGTTCGGAAAGTCATATGTGGAAAGCATAAGTCCAGCCACGATCTCTGCTGTTGCACGATGCTGATGTTTGTCACTACCATCTTCGTATACTTTTTTGACCTCTTCTTTGATATCATCAAAGTTAGCTGAAGTGAGCCCGGAATGCATCAATTCGAAAGTTTGAACTAGTAAAGTTGTATTCTGCACTCGGAATCGATCTGCAGAGGTGTCTCTTGGTTCTTGCTTCATGTACATGAAGAATTTTTGATACCAGTCTAATGTCAACAGAGATCCAATCTGCTTTCTCGCCGAAGTTTCTAGCTCATCGAAATCGGTGAATTCTATAGGATCTGCTCGCATGGCATAAAAGCTCTTACCCCAGACAAGCCATCCGGGCCAATCGCGATCCAAATAATATTCTGGCTGTCCAGGCTCGGCGAAGGAGTCCAAGAACTTCTTGGTCCACTTGGGGTCTTTATTATCTACGGAAATCTCGAGCTTGTTAGGCTGGAATTCCTCTTCGCGAATATACTTCTCGAAGCTATGGCCATAAATAGCACGAGTTTCAATGTGATTCAGGATGCGAGTCATGAATTCAGTATGAGCTGCTCGAAGCCCGGGATGCTCAGTGACGGCTCCTAGCGTAGCGAGCTCAATCATTTCAGGTGGTGCAAGTGTTTGCACTCTTAGACCCAAATTGTTGATGAATAGAGTACAACGCCCGGCAAGCTTCCAGTGAGCAGTTTTTGCAAATTCTGTAAGCTCCACTGCTAACTTCCACTTTTTTTCTTCCACTCTAACACGTCGCCCAACAATGAAGTCGTTCCTGGTCTTAATAGTGGAGTGACAATCTTCTTGTGGTTCTATTTCTTGAATAAGAGCTTGGTCGAGGACAACCAGGGTCTCCATTCTTCTGCCAAATTCAATCAATCCTCCGTACATGGCAGTATTACCTACCTTTTGAATAGAGGGTTTATCGACAGATCCAGACTTAATATATAGATCAATCAGCTCAGGCGCAAACCGCCAATCTTTGGAGATTGTTTTCGTGAGGCTGCCAAATAACAACGTATAAAGACACCCCTTGATCCGGTCAAAATCATTTGTTTCCAAAGCTGTCCTAAAGGCACTTAGTAACTGGGGTACAACTAGGGGTCGGCCGCCAATAACGCTCTTCAAAGATGACTCCATAGCTTGCTGAGCTGTGACTCGAACTTCGGCATATTGGGAGATGGCTGATGTTGCTAGATTCAAAAGAAGTTCCTTATCAAGATCCGACTTCTGTCGTGCCGATGCGTTGTGTTTAGAACGCTGTAGGTGATAGCTTCCAGCGCGCTTTATCAACAAGGGTCTTGGATATACCTTCCTAAGCCCAGTAACTTTGAAAGACCGAATCTCTGAGAGGTAGATTTTGTTCATTCGTTCCAAGGTATGAGCAGACTTCTCATTGCCAACATCTGTGATCCATGATTTGTATGCCAAGTAAAGCGCGGTGAAACAAGGAACATCATCTTCTTGATACGTCATCAGGAAGTTGTGCATCTTGCAATATAGGTGGCCAACATCTTCGCGAAGTTTGTGTATACGAACATACGCTGGGCTGTCTTTCTCCAAAAGGTATCCCGCACGATAATGGAATTGAGGTCTGGTTTCCTCATCTTCGGAAGCTTCCGCTAAAGGATCATCATCACCTTCCATGGGGTTGTCTCCATTCATAGAAATGTCGTTATCTGAACCAAATTCCCCATGTACATTCCCAGAAGCTGCTTTGGGGTCGAATAGGACAGAAACACCGGACATCATCAACCGAATATGTGTGAGAGCTCTTTCAACTTCATCTGACCACTCTTTGTTCTTACCCTTTCGTGAAACGGCTGGAGAATCGCTGGTTAAATTGTCAAGCTTCTCGATTGAGGTCTTCACTTGAGACTCGAATATTTCGACGGCAAGATTGATCTCATCGGGGGAAGGCACATGCCATTTTATCGTCAATTCGGATGGTTTAGTGTTGCGACCCCAATCGCCGACATCAAGGCCCCTCTCAAAAACTTCTGGTTCATATAGGGCAGTATCAACAGGATAGATTGTGGTGAGGTTGAGCAAAAGGTGATGAATAAAATTAGAGACATGAGTTGTGGCGAGGCCGTAGCATTTTTCCTGCATATAAAGAGCTATATCAAAAAGTTCTTTCTTATATGGCATGACTGCATCTCCGACATGAACAACAATCATGCTAAGCATACTCAAATGCCAAACTAAGGCTCGATCACGAGGCAATACATCAGAACCACCACTCCTGTTAGATGCAGCATCATTGAAATCAATCTCGTTTCGGATACCAACGACAAGCATCGGCAAAAGTAGCTTTATTGTCCTCTTTGGATTAGCCTTGCACATCGAATTGACGATAAATGCCATTGCATCTCTAGCCTGGTGGACAACATGGCTATTAATGAAAGCTGCCATCTTCTCCAATGCCATGTCGAAGAGATCGGGTGACAAAGAACAAAACAATGGCGTGAGAGCGCTAGGTAGAACATTGACCACGTTCTCTTCCGGGGCTCCGGTTCGCAGCCGATTTTGTTCAGGTAAATTCTCTAATAAGGTAAATACTTTCCCGAGAAGAGCTAAGACGAACTCGCCAAAGCCCGCAGTGGAAGATCGCAAGATATTGGCTTCGTCCTCATCACTAAGCTCCGTGTCATAGTCGATCTCCACGTTTGGGCCATCTCGTTCCAGTCGTTCCATCTCGCTCTGTACCCATTGAATGGCAAGGGATGTGTCATGGATACCATCGTGATTCTTTGTGAGATCTGTAAATGGTATACTAAATGCCACAGCCTGTATAAAATTCAAAGTATATTGAGTTTTGGATAAATCGTTGGCATCGATACCAGGCAAAGCTAGAGCTAGCAACGCTGTAATATGACAACGATATCCCTTATGCTTTGACATAACATTGGCGAGCATTTGAAGACTACATAGAGATGAAGAAGTTCGATGGACCTCAACCAAACCTTGAAGGGAAGGATAAAATCTTTGCATTGCTCCTGGCAAGATTAAATTTGGCTCAAGATTTGCTAGACCTTGAAGTGCAACAAAATAATAATTGAGAATCTTTGATCTTTTGGAAAAGATTCCCATGAAAACTACGTCTTTAAGGATGAGGACGAATCTCTTCTTTAACTCAGGAGTAATGCGTCGCGCGGGTGGTGTGTCCATTTCGCCACTCTGTTCCCGATTCCAACGCAAGAGGAAGAAATCAACGAGATGAAAAACGGTTTGTGATAATATATCTGCCCAGTTTCCATTGTTTGACGGGTGGAAAAAGGTATCAATGGATTGTATCAAACCCTCAAGATTTGACAAAATAGAATTTTCGCTTTTTAGAGACAGTGGCGAAAGAGACATGACTATCCATCGTGCAATTGTATATCCAACGGGTGTTCGCTTCTTGTCTGTTTCAAGGTATACGCCAAGGCCGGAAGCCATGTCGACCATTGGACTATATGGAGTGGTAGCTTGTCCAACCGGTATCTCAGTCAACCTCAAAATTGCCGTAAATATAAGATCGGATTGTTCCTTTGTGAATATACCATGTTCAGAGAAGTCAACGTGTTCGTTTGCTACAGAATCTCGGGCAAGCCTCGAAAACATGTCTAAAAACGTTACGTCAAAGATCTTAGAGCGGTTGACAAGTGACCAAAGATGAAAAAGAGTAGGCAGGTAATCTTGTGGTTGTTGAAGTAAGCCCGATTCATTTAATGATGGCTGAGTTGGCATCATCATGTTCAGAGCTCCAAGGGTAATAAATGCGTATGAACAATCCGAGGTACTAAAATATGGTAGAATCTCCTCGAACATAGCCTTTCTTTCACCAGGATCAAAATATTGCGATGCATAAGCT
Source organism: Botrytis hyacinthi (assembly GCA_004786245.1). Taxonomy (NCBI): domain Eukaryota; kingdom Fungi; phylum Ascomycota; class Leotiomycetes; order Helotiales; family Sclerotiniaceae; genus Botrytis; species Botrytis hyacinthi. Next base: position 52,769 of record PQXK01000205.1, on the reverse strand, counting down.
GCAAGGCTCGCAACGTTCTTGTGGCTTCGCTTTCGGCTACCCTGATGTGCCGCCATTTCATGGGGAAGAACGAGACCTTTGATTTCTCTCCAAAGCGGTCTCCAATCGAGAATAAGATCTGCTCCGGGTTTGAGGTGATGCTTTTTTCTAATTGACCATTAGTTATGCAGAAGAATAAAGACGATGCAACATACCTAGTCAAAAGGAATCTAAACATGCTCTCAAATCTCTCTCCATTGCTCAAGTCCAAGCCTGGGGCCAATGACAGCATGTAATAGAGCTTTACAAGCTTCACACGCAGCGCACGAGTAATGTCGAATTTCAGACTCAGCCATGCTCTTAGCTCCCTTGTCCAGTGTACAGCACCAGGTGCAATATCTTCGGCCTTGAGAGCAATATAAAGCTGCTTAATAATTTCTGCCAGCGCCACATTACGTTCGGTCTCCTCCTCGACTTTATATGGTAATAGTTTGAAGTAGGGAAATGTTCTGGGCCTGTATCGCTTCTCCCTGTCGGTATCGATTCCGTTGGCCCCAAACCCGAGACCTGGTGAAGTTGCACGCGAAATCGTATCGCTCGAACCTCCTTGGAGCATATTCTGTAGATACTGCGAATGGCTTTTGCCATTTGTGAACCCTTCGTCCATCTTGCAAATCGTTATATCTGGGAATGAGGGCTCAAATTGAGTGATTGGGTGTGATAGAGAGAATCTATTAACTAATTGTTATCAGTAATCACGGATGACTTGAATAGAAGAGCATCGCACAAGTACCTGTACAAAGCAGGCAAGTAGCTTCGTTGATGGGAAGGCGATCTCTCTCTCACACGACTGAGCCAGCTTCCAGATAAACCCCAACGCCGCAGTGTTGAAGCTCCTGAAAGTTACCCAGAAAATAATAGGCCCCAAAGAAGCTCTATTCTCATTAATAAATCTGTAATTGATGAAGAGGTGCAAAAATTGAATTTGAAAGAGTGTCTCACAGCATAGAAGTCTTGATATTTATGATGTTGGACAGAGAGGGAACACCAGCCTTGTGCCTCGAGATCCGTGCGGGTACCAGAAGCTGTAGACAGGGATTATTGAAATGTTCCGTAGGAAGTGAAAGAGTGGTGTTCGGTGTATTTTGTAAGTGCTTTCGAATAATAAAGGCGGTAGGTACCTAGTAGGTAGGTATTAAAGGCAATGTTACCGGTACGGGGCGAACGGAAGCTCTAAATGATTTGGTCTTCAAGTAAATCTTTCTAGAATATGAATGTGATTCTAGAGCCAAACTTCAATGATTCTTATATCAACTCTAAACAAAGAGAGAAATCTATAAGTGATCAATCAGATGGGTCAGGTAGTCAATCAGTCAGTCAATCAGTCAGTCAACCAGTCAGTCAATGACTCAGTCACTCAATCAATCCATTCACGAGAATCAATGGAAGTGAATATCAGAGGCTATTTATGCAAAAGAGGGAATTCTTGTTAGGCATTTAGCCGTACGTAAGGTTCACATTGAATATCTAGATAGGTACCTGCTAGCGGGGTTGTAACTTGTAACAAGCCTACGTGATCGTTACTGCCTTGAAGGAATTCTAAAAGCAAGCAAGCAAGCAAGCAATCAAGCATGCTGACTAAACACGAGATGATAAATAACATTGTACTCCAAAGGTCGTGAAAAGAAGTATGCCTTTTCATTCTTTTTCCAAAAATCTACTTAATCTATAGAGCCTACGAACTATACTATATGTTAAAAATACAAGCAAGAGTAGACGGAGTATCATGTTGTGTTCCCAAGAAAAACGAATATGCCGGAGTGATATCTACCAACGCCAAGCCAAACACACATCCAATGTGCCTCATATTCCAAAATTTATATATGCCTAAACCCAATGCTTTTTATGATGATAACGCCAATATTGATACAAAAGTGTTTCCAGTTAATGTTACGATAGGGGGGGACGAGAAGAAGGCCGACGGCGAATACAGTTAATAAACGATTTCCATCGGCTGTTCTTCCGTTTTACTGGAGGAGGTTTGCCATGGCCATCTTCGCTCTGCCCATCCATAATTTTGTTGCCAGCGTTTTGTGTATCTGTGCTCGGAATCATGTGAGCAGACTGCACTCTTCGATGAGGAGTCTGCGTAGGTGACGCAACGGTACCCAGCCCAGGAGGACAAGAAACACAGTTCGAGATATTTGCATTAGCATTTTGACTTTGGCTATTCTCAGGAATTTGAGCTATGCTTTCTCCTTCACTATCGCTGGCAATTGTGTTTATTCTGCGGCTTGCTGCCCTTTGCATGAACGCGGCACCAGTAGATGTGGCTCTCGCTCGCCTCGGTGATGTAATCGTATCCTGTAACGAAGACGCTGTGACGGAATTTGCTTTACCAATATTGCATCTGAGAATCTTTTCACCAATGGCCCCAAATGCAGATTCGGGTGTGCTTGAGCGAGTGGAAGTCAGAGCAGTAAAGGACGTTGATCGCATTTGATCTGGTGTCACTGAAGATGTCCTAGTTCTGCCGTTCATAGAGTCTCTTGAGCCTTTATTTTGGCTGAAGGTAGCCATAACATCATTGTATTTGAAATATGGAGACCAGCCTTGGCGTAAAGAAACCCATATTCCCGTGACTTGAATCAAAGTCCTCGTAGTCTCGTCCATGAGTTGAGGCATTCGCTCGATAATCGTGTCCATCCCGCCATCCTCATCTTCGAGCTCACCGGATACCTCACTCACCGGTGTTGTTGTGGTTTCTGTTCCAGACGGAGGAGATAATGAGGTATAATAATCCGGGATGTCCAATTTTGTTTGAGTAATAGTCGCCATAATTGCGTGGCGGCGTGAATTTGGGTCTATGATACTGAAATTGAATTTGACATCGTTGTTAGGCAAATCGGAAATATTGTGATGACATGCTCTTTTGACCCATCGAATAGTGGTCACCTTTGCTCCTGATGCGTCAAACTTTGTCATTTCATAAGAACCTGTTGGCAGTGGGCATGCTAACCACACAGAACCATCGCCTAAAACTATCTCGGCTTTCCCTTGAGAGCCCCCTTCATCCTTGGGCATTTGGCAAATAACTGCAACAAGATCTCTATGCGAGAACCCCTCCTCATCAGAGTCTGTATCATCAATTGAGTGATCCGATGTATCGTAGTCTTCGCTCTTTACAATCATTATGTCATTTGCACCCAGTTCACCTTTTCCTCTGAACATCCGAGGAAATCTCTTGGCCAATCTGGAGACGACAACGGTCGAAGGAAGGACATCTAATGTAGGTTTGGGCCTTTTATCGACTGACAATAATTGCAATTGCATTAGCAATTTTGGGCGGATATCCAATAAACGTTGCTTGTGTGTCAAAGTCGGAGCTGGGTGTGCCAAGCTGTATGCTGTGCTAGCTTTGGATGATCTCCTGCGCCGTCGACCTCCAACTGTCGACCGACTTCCTTCCGAGTTCGCAATTGATCCGCCATCTTCGCTCATTCTCTCCGGTTCAGGCTCTTGGAATCGAACAGTATGCACCTGTTGATGTTCTGATTTGCGAGGTATATATTCGGATATTGCTCTTGAGCGTCGAGTTGATAAAGCCGGTGTTGAATCTTCATTAGTTGTGGATAATTCTGGGCCAGGATTCGAAAAAGGTGATCGATTCAAAGGTGATCTCCTAGACATAAAATCGCTGCGAGGACGAGCAGGAAGGGTAGAATGTGAGTACTCATGGTTGTGCATGCCGGCTGCTGAATGTAGAAGCATACTGACGAGAAGGGACGTCCCAGCAAAGGGACGTCCTCGTGGGAGAAGGTATCCGCGACTGCGAAGTTGCTTTTTCGGAGGATCTGAAAAGTTTCAAGGCTTTGGAGTTGCTATTAGGCTCGATGTTCTCAGTATGCATGGAAGGAGGTATATTCGTAGGGCGGGCAGAGAGAAGGCTAGAAAAAATGTATGTATAAAGCCAAGAAGGTGGATTGATCTAATGGCTGAAATCAGACGATAACGATACTGCTTGTTTTCGAATTCACACAGACGTAAGAGCTTGTGGAATATACTTTATATTGAGAGTGCTTGTGGTCAGACATTCGCTGAAGGCTCAAGATAGGTCTTACAACACCAGAGATCTATTCACATAGTCATTATTGTTCGAGTCAGCAAATCCAGCACAGCGGCGTAAAAATTGAAGGGGATAGAATAGAGAAGTAGACAGAATTCGAATGAAAGAGCTGAATGTCAGCAATAACGTCTAAGTGTGTATGAGTTGGCTGGGAACTAATCTGGTAACCTTGAAGTGTTGACAAACAAAAGAAGGTTCAATCCCTTGGATCAAATAAACTAAATTCGAGTGGAGTTCCAGACGGAAAGACCGGGTTTGGCAATACCTCTTTTGTATGTTTCTGAAAAGCAACAAATAGACGTCAGTAATTTGAAGTAGGTAATCCTTGATCAGGTACTAGAACATCCCTTACAATGATCAGCCGATGCTGCATATAAACACCTGTAACCCTTCCTGCCATGCGAATTTGGTCCCCAAGGCTCAGGAAAAGCCCCACCTAACGTACAATGTATTCCTGGCTTTATATCAAACCATCCGTTTTGTTTTTTAACCCTCCGAGCCCTCTCCACACGACTGCATAAAATTTTCATAGGCGCATGCACAATTGGCGTCGATAAGAAGAAAGAGTTTGTCATTGAGGGATGGGTTCGTGGCAGAAAAGAGAGGCCGGCGCAGGGAATTTCTTCGGTTTCCTCGGATTGGGTCCGAGATCCGAAATTTCTGTTTCATAGGTACCTACGAGCCTACTAGGTAAGAATACCACTACAGACAGAGTAGGTACGTACGTAGTAATCTACATCAGCGGAAGATCGGACAACTATCAAACGACGCTTAATACAAGAGTGATTGTTGCTATAGAAAATAATGTAGAGAATTTATATTTACCTACTAGGCAGTATCTAGATGAAGTCATTCGTTACGCTTATTCTGAATAGCCTTTCCTCATGACAGCCTTGGAAAGACACGTTTTGTTGTATTACCATCAAGTGGTCTACAAAGTATAATCCTTACGGACTTTTGCATTTTCCGATGCAGGAAATCTTGAATTTTCACACGCCGTTCGTATGTATAATGTACCCAAGTAAGTATTTGTTGCTGCAATTCTTATTAGTTACTTTTGATCGCAGGGGTCTCAATGACTCGATCTCGATTACCAGATGATCAATAGATACTTCAACTGGTGCGTCGTGCTACACAACAGGCCTCTTCCTCTATGCTTTTTTCTCTCTTTGTATCAGGATCTAGCTAATGATATTCTTCGAGAGGGGTTTGGGGCAAGAGATGATACTAGGTAGTTAATTAGGGCCTTGACTAAAGCTAATAATGAAATCTATCTATCGTAATGAGATTAGGATAAAAATAGACTAGTTTCAAAAACATAATAACTTCCAATCAACCAAAATTCGATCAAAAACTGCATCAGGAAAGACATACACCGTATACTTATGAGTATCTACTACCTAGATACTTATTATATCCCTCAGTTCATAGAACAATGAGGTTCAATTCTTCCCCTCCTGCAAGCCATCGAGGACCTTGGTATCCACTGTTAATAAGAATAAGCCTAATTAGCTTTGGATTATGACCGATCCTCTTTACCTTGTTTCTGTTTACTCTTACTCTTACGATGGTAGAACTTCGCACAACAAGACCTTCAAAATCCTGGGTCCTTAATATATCCATTGAAATTTTGAATCGTACAGGATCCATAAACTCGCAAGGTACGGAAATTCTTATTTCTCCGTTACAGATTCAAATCTCTTGGCATCGAATCCCTCGGGTAACCGCCGCTTAGCGAGATGTGAATGTCTTTTCACCGCTTCCTAATCTTATCGCAACCCCTGTTGAGGAACACACGAGGAATATGATGTGAAGTGTTCCTCTCTGAAGGGTTGAACCCAACTGCCGAAACCTCATTTCGTCATTATGGCTTCGATATATCTTCATCCGCTTGGAGCACCAGTTCGTACCTTGATACTATGTTTTATACTCTGGAAGATCTCGCTTCTGCTCATTGCAGCTTGTAGTCCAGGTCCAGGCTATGACACATCTACCAGTTTGTTACTGTCGAGTCTGCATTCGATTGGAAAAAAGAAGTTACCATCGGTAGTGCAGTACCTCATCGGCAAGTTGGTAAGATGGGATGCAATTTACTTCGTACACGCGTCAAATCGCGGATATGTCTATGAGCAAGAATGGGCGTTCGGGTGGGGCTTCACCCGTATCATAAAATTCAGCACTATGGGTAAGTACGGAAATAACTGCCCGTCTGTACGCGTCGCTGACCAAGGTAGGACTTGAATACCTTGGGGTACCCCACTATGATGGGCTGGAGGGGTTCGTGGGGATCTTGATTGCTCACATCTCCCATCTGTTTTCGACTCTTGCCCTGTACAGCCTGACCTTGACACTCTTCCCATCAAAGAGATTTGCTTTGGTTACTGCTCTTCTGCACATCATATCACCAGCTGGAATATTCCTGTCGGCTCCATATGCTGAGAGTTCGACTGCGCTATTGACTTTTTGGGGAGCATTCCTTTTTACGAAAAGTTTTGGGTCTGGAGTGAGCAACAGAACTTTAGGCCACGACCTTCTTGTTCTTATTTCTGGCGTGCTATTCGGACTTGCTACTACTTTCAGAAGTAATGCATTGCTCAATGGGCTTCTCCTGCTTGAGGAAGCATTCAGAATTCTCTTGAGTCTGAGTGATGGGTTCAATATGCCCACCATTCGTCGCCTCATCATCACTGGTTTGGGAGGCGTGTGTGTTGGGATTGGTTTTCTCACACCACAGTATATCGCATATCAAGAGTACTGTGGGGCAACGGACATCGTAGATCTAAGAGTATGGTGTTCGAATACCCTGCCAAGTATATATGCTTTTGTGCAGGCTTTTTATTGGTATGTCGATGGGTTTGATGGAAAGCGGAGCGAATCTAACATTCACTAGGAATAACGGACCGTTCAAATATTGGACAATCTCAAATATACCTCTGTTTTTACTTGCAATGCCTATGCTCGTAATCTTGGGAGTATCTGGCAATGGGGTATTACGGGACTCTCACTTCCAACAAACCCCAGTCACCACGCAGAAAGATGTCAACCCGCCAGTTAACGGGGTCCGACAAGCCGATAAAGTCCAGATCATCCGAAATCTAGCGCTCTCACAGTTGATTCTCACAGTATACACGTTGATAAGCGGTCATGTTCAGATTATTACAAGGATCTCATCATCTTCTCCTGTATATTTATGGTATATTGCGGCTTTGGCTGGGAGAGGAAAGGGTCCAACAGCCACAATGGTTGGAAGGTTCATGATAATATATGCCGGCATCCAGAGTGGTTTGTTCTCATCATTCTTACCTCCTGCATGACATGGAACCAACAGTTGGGGATTTGTAAATGCTGGGATGATGTTGGTATTTTATTAGAACATATCAAGTGAGAATCAACTCTGGTAGGCTACTTATGAGCTTTCTCGTCCCGTCAAATACATACCTAGGTACGAAAGAATTGGCAAGACGATATACCTAGGTAGGTATTCAATAGTATCCAATCGGAAAACTGCATTCTTTTCATAATTGACTAATACCCAGTAAATCATCCCCAATTAGAAAGTTGCATCACCTAAATAAAAGTAGAATTATCCCATTCCAATCAATCGCAAAGCTGCATCAATCATTAGATATCTTTTCACATGGTTTATCTTCATGTCGTTAACCGCCTAAGGCATCCTGCTAGCTCGGTTTGGGACCTAGCTGCATATCTCGAAAAGTGTTCATTCACACTTCACATCTGCCACTTAACGAAGCTTGCACTTTATTTCAACCTTACAAGCAAAAAACATCATTGCATTAATACAACTTACCTACTACTACTATGACATTTCTTCTTCCACTCTTTTCTTTTTACCGGTCTTTCAGCAGATCTTTCTCTTATAATTTATAGAAGACTTCTGAAAAAGGCCTTTCACATACACCAAAGTTCAAGGAATAAGAAGAAGAAGAAGAAGAAGAAGAAGAAGAAGAAGAAGAAGAAGCAGAAGCCCTTCAAGCTACTTCGTCATAATATGATTTTGCAAAGTTCAAGTACTTCAAATATCTAATTCGATTGTACCACAACACCACAGTTAATCAATCTATCACTCATTCATTTATTCATTCATTGTGAATATTCACTCTTACAAGTCTTTCGATATATTTTGCGAGATAAGAAAATCGTTGTGCGGATTACCTTTAGAAAAATAAAATATCCAATTTGGAACGAGTCGTCGAACCTTGGACTCAACAAAAGACTCAGTCAACTTGACAAATTCTTGTTACAGCCATGTGGCCAACAAATAACGGCTTCCCAAATAATGGACCATACCAACCAAACAATTTCAATCAAGATGATCTATCTGGAACTACACCACTACAGTCTCCTTTCTCTGGCGGTGGACCAGGCCCCAATTTCTTTCAACAGCCAAACACATTACAATATGATGAAATGAATATAGATGGTTACAATGGCTTCTCTCCCAAGATTCCTATGTACAATCAGGCAGCTTTCGCACAAAATCAATTTATATCTCCCAATCGACCACCAGTAAGTGCTTGGGACAGACGACCTAACTTTTACTTTGGACTTTAGGGAGCAAGCGCATACAGCTAACCTCTACCTACCTGCCCAGTACTCCCCTCAATTGAACTCAACTAATAATAGTGTGGCTCCTCCTACTCCTACGCCGACGAAAGAACAGCTTGCTGCCAAAACAGCCGAATTAAGAGCAAGATTGATGAAGGGAAAAGAAGGCCGAGCCAACTCAGCTACCCCACCAGTTCTTGCACCAGCAAAACAGATAACTGCGATAGAATCGTCGAGCTCATTACAGCCATCCCCTAAAAGTCCTGCTCAAGGGGTGAACATCGACGAACACTTACGCCGGGAAAAAGAGATAAATGATCTCATTTCTGATTATTCTGAAACCAAACCAAGAGCAGGACCAAAAATGAACCCTGTGGCAGGAAATGGTACTGCCAAAAATCCACCACCTATCAATGTAAACATTCTATCTGCGAACCCCCAAATCTCAGGAACTCCTACAAAAATCAAGAAATCTAGCAGCGATCGATCTGGTAATGCTTTTCTAGCAGAGAGCGAAGTCAGGAATATCAGAAATGGGTCGATGTCGGAAGGAGAGATACTAGATGAGCCTAGCCCCAAGAAGCTTCCGCCCACGGAGCCAAAAGGAAATCAGATCAATATAAAATCGGCTAACGTTAATGATAAGTCTCTTAAACCGGAAGATGAGCGTATAATTCGACCAGCTTATATTCGTGTAAAGGCTGAAGAACCTGGCCCCTTGACTAGACGTCCAGCACAAGCACAGCTATCAAAACCTGAACCTCCTCGTTTTCGAGATGAACGCAGAGAAGAGGGCGATTATCGACCAGAGATAAATCCAGCCCCCGATCATAGATATGAAAAAAAGTCGCATCAAGACACTGACAAAAAACATCACCCACGCAGATTTTCTCGTGATAATAATGATGATTATCGCCGTCCCGAGGCTGCGAAGGAAGAAATCAAATCTTCACGAGAGTCTAAACCACCAACACTGGCACAAGTCTTACCCCATGACGCTGATTTGAGGGAATGGCTGGACATGACTCAGTATCATGATGTAGTACACAGAAACAAGTTCTTGAAAACTGCACGAGCTCTGAAGGAATTGGAAGAACAAAAAGCCAAGCTCTTAGCAGGTATACAAGACGGTCAAAGTCTTGTAAATTTTAACGTAGGAAACTTGATGAACAGCTTAATTCAACCTCAGAATACCCCAGCGGTAGCGGAGCCTACAGATCTTCATGATCGTTTGACGTCTAACAAGCGCAACTACAGTGAAGTCCAAGATTCTCAAGGGGAAGCAAACTATGGAAAAGTAGCACGCCTTGAAGATCGAGAACATGAATATCGCCGTCGACAAAGTTCAGTAGACTATGATTCCTTTCGCCGCGCCAATGGTGACCGTGGAGGTCGTTCTTATTTTGAAGAGTCTCGTAATCGTGGTCGAAGCCGCAGTAATGATCGTGAAGTGTCACCCGGTCTAAGGACCTTTGAGAGCAGACCCCCTGCACGGACTGCACGCGAAAGATCTTTTGAAGTACATGGAAGTTACAGGGGAAAGGCCTTTGATCCAAATTATCGAGGTCGAGGAGGTCGGGGAAGAGGCCGTGGTAATTGGGAGTCGCATGAGTCAAGGAGTGAGGCTGGGTTTGGATCGCGAAATGCTCTTGGCAAGCCTTACAAAGATTCAAGAGGTTTTGATCGAGGCGGTAAAGGTGGTCAGTGAAAATCACCCATCTTGCCCGACACTTCTATTTATCTTATTTCAGGTCAATAGAGATTGCTTTAGTAGCGCTTTCTTGATACCCATGCAATTAGTTAAAAAGTATTCTATCAGAATCACTGTCTCGTTTGCTGTGAAGTTGAGTGACGAGTGTCTGCCAATATTTTTAGAATATTTCTGAGGAGAGTTTATAAACTCACATACTGACGCTATCAGATACAAGATATTTCATAGTAAAATCCTTCAACGATGAAAATGTTATCAAATGTATAGAAGATGTAAGTGGGTTAGAATCAAGCAAGCAGGACCGATTCAGCTAATATCTAAAAGGGTATATGGACCACCCAAGCACAAAATGGACCGATCTTCAAGGAAGCCTTCGAGACCTGCAAAAACGTTATTCTGATCTTCTCAATCAATAAAAGTCGAGCTTTTCAAGGTTATGTGTGTATTCCCTTTCCAATGTTTCTTCCCAAATTCCCCAAACTCATCATGGTAAACCAATAGGCGAGAATGGAAACCCTCCCCGGCGCAATTAAAGTCCCTTCCTGGCAAAACTCGATTAATTGGGAGAGCGCCGGAGCATTTCGAGTACGATGGCTAGTCATTTGTAATGTGAGGTTTGGGAAGATAGGACATTTGAGAAATGGATTGAATGAAAATTTACCGGTGCTGATTGGGAAGGATGGACAGGAGGTTGAGGAAGGGTGTGGGAGGGGACTGTGTGAGTGTTTGGATGGGGAGGTGGAGGAGGTTTTGGGCGGTGGAGAGGAGGTGGCAAAGGGTGAGTGGGGTCAGGAGGTAAGTTGGGGTGAATAGGGTAGAGGGGGGATGGGGACTGGGACGTTGAACGGGGTTTGTCGGAAAAGAAATATAGGGGGTATTATATTTGAAGGGGAAAAGTAATCTACTATGGATTATCTTGTAAGTGAATGGGTAGGATTTCTAGTCCCATTATTCGTTGTTTATACTCGTTCTATCTTATCCTTTACACTGCATTGCGCCATGAGCTTTTTATCAGCCAGCTAGTACATACATACGGAAATAAAAAGTTACATTATTATTACTATTATTTTTGTCGCCAGGTATCTGCTTTGGTAACACATATTTTTGATGAGACATACATGTCATTTGTTCTTTATGATACGTCTCAGGAGTCGGTTATCAAAACAATTGATTCGTGAATTGTTGGAATTGGCTTGGATACATTAGTAGCGTGATGTTTTGCTCCCTGTGATTTCTGCTGGGCTAGTTTTCGGATAGAGTTTCCGTGGAAAGTGTTTGTTCAGGGCTGTATCGTGTATGTGCCTCTTTTTAGGAAAGTAATATCCTTCTAAAAGAGCGAAATGCATAGGAAAGCAATCTTATCATTGGTTTAGACTGTTTTCCAACAGTCTGTTTTATGCTGCACTAGATCTACTTCCATTGAGTTGCATATAAATTTTATTATTTCATACCTATTCTACTACTTAGTTCATCCTACCATTTTCGATTGCTCAACATAACTTCCACACATCATGACTTCTCGATCCCCCGGAAGCCTCCTCTCCGCACTCGAAACCCTCACATCTAATCCGCCCGCTTCACTCCTAGAAAACCATGTCCTGAAAACAAAATTACGACTTGCAGCTCGAGATTTATGGCTTGCTTTAGAAACACCTGCTGATGCTCTTGCGAGAGTAGTGCTTTCCCAGGTAAATTCATATCGTGAAATACTCTACATAGCATTGTTTTTGAAACATTTGCTGAGATTCGTGGTATGTCAAGCCTGTAGAAAGTGTTTGCATTCGTATCGCGTGAGATTTGGATCTATTACATCTCCTATCCATCGGAGAAAAAACTTTGGAGGAGTTAGCACAGGGTACTGAAGCAGATGTTGTTTTGCTTGGTATGATCTACCGTGATGGCTGTACATGTATTTCAAACTAATATAGAAACTCGAAAGCACGTCTACTCCGCATTTTAGCTGCTTTCGGTGCGATTAAAGAGAATGGACAGTACTATACGTTGTCTCCTTCCTATGCAATATTTGCAGACTCGACCTTCACAAAGGGAGTCGTGACTTGGTGACTCTGAGCACTACCCACCTCGACTAGACGCGAAAGCTAGTTCCAGGTTTCGCAGTGCCGATTTTCTGGGTCCAGCGTACTTGGCCTTACCTGGATTCCTCGCGGATACAAAGTATAAGAACCCAACGGATCCGCAGAATACTGCGGTGCAGACTGCGTTTCATTATTGAAATAAAGATTTATTTGGGATTCTTGGAGAGAATCCTGATATTGCGCAGGCATTTGCAACGCTGATGAGTACCTGGGCGGAGGGAACCTCGTTGGTGTAGGATCTCTTCCCCATGGGTCGGTTTCTGGCTGAGGGCGATAGTTCGATCGCGGCTTTGTGGGTGGATGTGGGAGCTGGGTATGGTCAAAAGACTGTCGCGCTGAGAGCGGCGTTCCCGGAGCTGGAAGGCCGGTTTGTCGTGCATGATTTGCATCATATTGTTAGTGGTGCGGGTAGGAATGAGGGGATCGAGTATTTGGCTCATGATATTTTTACTGAACAGCCTGTCAAAGGTAAACTTCTTAATTTCAGCTCCGAATCGTGCAGAGAAATCGGGGGTTAAATCGGCATCTACTAAGTGTTTGTAAAACAGGAGCTCGAGCATGTTATATCTGTCAGGTTCTTCATGATTTTCCCGACGACAAATGCGTGGTAGTTCTCACTCAACTGCGCAAAGCTATGAAGCCGGGTTACTCCAAGCTCTTTATACATGGACAGATTGTTCCGAGATCGGGAGCGTCGGTGTGGGCAGTGACGCAGGATTTTAATATGATGACGCTTTTGGGAGCGGCGGAGAGAACGCGAGATTGTTTTGTGGATGTGCTATCTCAATCGGGGTTGAAAGTTTTGGGGTTCTATCCGGCGCCGGATGGAGTTTCAGAGGGGCTTGTGGAGGTGGAAGTTGAGTGAGGATTAACTGGTCAATATTCTCTCTAGGTACTGAAGCTGATTGACAGTTAAGTTTCTTGTACGAGCACAGTATATGATTCGATCGGAGGTCATGCCAAACAAACAATCATCTATTTCGGTGCTAATCTTTTAAATCGATGTAAATACAGCAAGTCTAGTCTATGACCACGTATAGACAAGCTATCCAGCCCGAGATCATCTTAAAAACCTCCCTAACAAACTAAAAGTAAGGACTGGCTCGAAAATTATGCTTTTCTCCTAACAATCTTCAACGGCACTGGGTGTTTCATTTTTAAGCCCATCTCAAATACAGTATCATGTGCCAATTGCGTTTCTACTTTCTGAACAGTACTCGCATAATTCTTTCCTGGTTCGCAGATCAGTTCTACACTAAACTCGCTCAATAACCGAGTAGTAGCCGCGCAAAATTCGGCCTGCGCAAATCGTTGTCCGGGACAAGAACGATGGCCCTCGGCGAATGGAATATACGCTCCTTCAGGTGGGCTGTATGCTTTTGACTCCGAGGACTGCAGCCAGCGCTCCGGGTGAAAGTCGGATGAGGGATATGATGGCGTGTCTGCATGTGTTTTCGGGATCTCGGACCAGTATTTGGGATTGCGATGTGTGGCGCTTGTGTTGATCATGACGAGTGTATCGCGGGGTAAGACGTGGGTTTGATTACCTATTCTCAATGCTTGCTCGTTGGTTTTGTTGATTTTGGGTAGAAAGGGAAGGACGGTGTAGAGTCGAAGTGTTTCTTTCATCAGCGCACCGACGTGGCCGTTCATTAGTTTGGAAAACTCAGCCTTGTAGGACCACTGACTTGGTTGACGGCCACCAATGATAGTAGTGATTTCGGCTTGTAGAGATGATTGAAAATCGGGCCTACATGCCAGAAGAATCACAGCATATGTGAAGATATTTGCGCTCGTTTCGTGACCCGCGAGAATGAAGATGAAGATGTTACCGAGGATCGCAGCCTCGGAGATCGACAAGTCAGGACTGCTGAGTCCAGGCGTACCGGCTTTCACAAAGTGTTCGATGAGAGTCCCTTCTTCTTTTAGATCGTGAGTTTGGAGATGTTTGGCGGTGCTGTCTCGCATCTCTTCCATGTACTTTCCCCATTCTACGAATGCTTCCTTTGCGGTTTTGTGGATTTTCAACGGGGAATAGTCTTTTACAACTTAGTATGTACGGAAAGGTAAAGGTGCTGGAATGACTTACTGAGAATTGGTCGAGGGGTTAGAAATATAGTACTGTTGTACTCGAAAACGGTACTTATTGCACGTTCATAAGTCAAAGTATGCCCTGGACTGGGTTTCGTATCATCCTCCGTCCACGTGATTGTCTTTCCAAAGAACACCTTGCTGATGACATTCAAAGCGAGCTTTGCGGCATCGCTATTGAGGTCAGAAATAGAGCTATCATCGAGCCACTTTTGCGTCATCATCTCAGTCTGCTCAATGGCACCTGTCCAAACCGCCTGGAAGTTTTTGTCATTGAAAGATGGCGAAGCGACTTTTTTGAAGATACGGTGCTCTTCGCCCTCAGCAGCGGTGATGGTAGGCCCATAAATATTGAGCATATCAAGCATTTCAGTTGGTTTAACAAAATCGTTGCGTCGGGTAGACACCTGCATGATAACCTCGGGATCGCACGTCCAGAGTATATTGCCCCCTGCGGAAACCATCATTATCGAATCATCATTCATTCTCTTGAAGGGCTCATAGCCTTCATGCCAGGTCTCACCCCACTTTGAAAGCGGGAGCCATGACTGAGTCCATTTGCTGGGAAGTCTGGAAAAGAATGGTATAAAGATATTTTGGAGGATGATCCATGGTATCGATTGGAAGTATACTCTACATAAATATTCTTCAGCAAGTAAATATTGCTACATTATAGGGAAGGACTTACGGAGAAATGGCATATTTAAACCCCGATTTTTTGGCTTCCTCGATTCTTCGCTGTAGACTTCGATATTGGGAAAATGCAAAAGCACTTACGACCACAGTCGTAGAAAGTAAGATGGTAGAAACCATGATCCAACAATTTGAGGATATTGTCGAAAGACCAGACCTTACTGAGCTGAAACTCTCCCGAGAGTGGAAGATGGGAAAGCTACGCAGAATGCTTTGGAATGAATTTTAGCAGATTGAGCGGACTGAAAGTACGAATGCTTTTCAGATAGTTGACAAATGCCAATTGCAAGGATATCATTAGTGGGGATGAATACAAATAAACATATCTGACGTTCTTAAACAGTTGGAAATTTGTCCTTCAAGCATCTAGACTCCTGTGCTTTTGTATTACCTAGCGATAACTCGCATAATTCATTATATCCTCATCATTAAATTAGACTATAGTCTGGAGCTTCACTACCCACTTGGGTAAGTACCCTTGACCATAAGCAAGAATCTGACGACATGCATAGTATAAAATTGAGTGAGATTGGTGTAGATGCCCTCTGCACAGACCTTTAGTTCACAAGTTGCTACAAGAGTAATACCAACGGTGTCGGTAGATGAGCGTACTTTCGAGGTTTATCTATAAAGTCGAATTTGGACCATAGATATCTTACCCCGTATTAATCGGAAAAGGGGACAAGATTGGAGCGGATGTAGAAACGATACAAAAGATGCATTTCAGGCGAGCATTCGCACATGGACTGTTGGTGATAGTTGGTGGCTGTTGGTAGCTGTTGGCATAATGCCAATCTAGTAAGGAATGGGTAAATATCACAATATAAGTTATCTCCATTAGGATAGCCACCTTCTCATTCCGGACCGTTGATGTTACAAATTTAAGATCTTACAATGACTAGTTGAAATCAAAATAGGGAATATAACATCAATCCTTATTAGAATCACCAGCTACCTATCTGCCTTTGATACATCAATGTATTGATGTCGTTGGCATATCCATGTGAGATTACTAATCTACCTTGGTAAACTCAATGACACGGAAGTAGCCTCCGAGGCTCCGAAATGTATGGTAGGCACATAGGCATAACATTGACAACGTAGATATTGATGAGATTGATCTAGAATGTTGGTACACGGCCAACAAAACATGGGCGGCCAGCATAAGCAGACTCCACATATTAGCAATGACATAAGCAAAGCCTAGGCGAGATAACGGTTACTTCCCTACACTCTCGATAGTCATGATTTCGTGTCGTTGCGGCGTGCCGTTGGAAAAGTATTAAAGCACGTATGAGGTGCAGTGTGCCGAGTGCCATGAAGTACTTCGCTTGCTTGATCATATCTCATACGCTTACTATCCAGAGAAACTCCCACCATTTCCTCTACCAAGCATTTCTTCGTTCTCGCTCTTTTCCTATTTTTGGTCTTATGTAGTAAAATGGAGAATTTACTCTACAGAAGTCTGTGCAATGTAGTTTTGATATCTGGTTTAAGCGTAAGATTGTCAATTTTGTCATCTGATTTCCAAACAAGAATGTCGACTGATTTTCTTGCTAGTACATTGCCACTGTTGTGGTTTACAACACCTTTTTCCACCCCTTATCAAGGTTCCGTGGAAGTCCTACATGGGTTGTGTCGCGAGTTCCATTCATCTACACTATGCTTTCTGGGATACTTCCTTACCACATCAAGAAATTGCACGATGAATATGGTACTGTTCTACGAGTTGCTCCAGACGAGCTGTCGTTCGCAGACCCTCAAGCGTGGAAAGATATTTATCTGCAGAAGCAGTTTATCCGCCCGAAAGAATGGGGCTCTAGACCACCTGGCGTTGAGGCACACAATTTTATCACTGCTAACGCCATCGACCATGCTCGATTCCGCAAAGCTTTTCAGCCAGCATTCTCATACAAAGCCACAAAAAGTCATGAACCAACTGTTAAAAAATACATAGATCTATTGATTCTTCGATTGAATGAAGCTATCGCTGGGCAGCGTACAGATAATGGTACCGTTGATTTAGTGCAATGGTTGAACTTTACAACATTTGACATCATCGGAGATCTGGGATGGGGTTCGTCTTTCAAATGCCTTCAAGAGAGCTCATATCATCCGTGGATTAAAGTGGTTCTTCATTTCAAAGCCGTTCTTATTGCAAATTCTATCAAATATTATCCATGGCTTGAAGCATTTCTCATGAAGATCACCCCAGCTTCAGCTCTCGAAGATCTACGCCAAGCCCTTGAGACAGGTCATCTTAGGGTCCAAGACCGACTTGATCATAACGTCAACCAACATGATATTATGTCTCATGTCATCGATCACAACAAGTCTTCGAACGAGATAGCCCTTTCAACCGGGGAAATAGAGATGAACTCTATGGCCTTGATTGTTGCAGGCAGCGAGACTCTAACGACTACTTTGGCCGCCGCAATTCACTTTTTACTTGAGAATCCCAAGTGTCTAGAGACCTTGGAAAGGGAAATTCGCACAAACTTTAGCACGGAAGAGCATATTACCAACGAGTCCACAATTTCGCTGCCGTATCTTATGGCTGTGCTCAACGAGTCGCTACGAATGTCTCCCCCACTTCCTGATAGTCTGAGGCGCGAGGTACCGAGTGGAGGTGCTACAATCGCAGGCCACTTTGTTCCCGGAGGCACAACTGTGTCAGTGGCATGCTGGTCTCTTTTCCGTTCATCAAACAATTTTACGTCACCAGATGAATTTATCCCCGAGCGATGGTTGGAAAATTCTGGAAATTGGACCTCTATGAACAAGCAAGCTGATTCCGAAAACGTATTTCATCCTTTCTCACTCGGGGCACACAATTGTATTGGTCAGCCACTCGCTTGGATGGAGATGCGGCTTATTCTTTCGCGACTTATTTGGAACTTTCATATCCAAGTCCCTAGCGGGGAGAAGTTGCAGAATTGGACTGACCAGAAGATCTTTTGGACTTGGGATAAAGTCCCACTCAATGTTCAGCTTGTGAATATCGAGCACTCTGAAAGTTAGATGAACTTAAGGTGGGAAACTATCTAAAAAAAATAGTTGTACAGCATGAACTGGTGCAAACATTAATGAATAATTCCTGATATGTATTAGGTGTTCTCATAAGACTTTTTGAATGGTGTAATGTCCTTTACGCGCCTCTCGAGTGGTGGAATGTCTGCAAGAGTCTCTCCTCCAACAACCAGGGGAGCTGCACCCGCATTCCAAGAGTAATTTTTGCGCTAACTGTATGATGTGAGTTGGGGTACAGATCGTGAATGTCCGTATTCAGCACGCATAACTGCAGTTCTAGCGACCTACGCAGCTAATGTTGATCATGAATCACGGTAGTGGAAATATCTTCTCCTTGGTCTCGATAGTATACAAAGTCTTGAAACCGAACTTTCATTTGTGTACATACAGTCAGGAAGATGACTGTATAAGACAAAGTTACTTTACCAACTTTACTGGCAGAACAGATACCGGTAGCTCTCGTTGATTTCACAGCTTTAAAAGCTCAAAAGCGTTGCACCAAGAGCATCACTAAATGGTTGATGCCCAGATACTTTCTGAATATCAGGTAAGCACTACCAGCTCAAGTTTTGGGACATATCCAATTATGTAGAGTCAATTTGAATGAGAATCAGATTCATTCAATAATCGAGTAGTTGAACGTTAGAAATGATGTTCGTTTATCAGTGCGCCCGGTGACCCCACCTGTTCGTGACCTTTCCTTCCCCACTCCGATAAGAGAAATAACAAACAGACTTCCTCTTTGCGAATCCAATGTTCTGGTTACAATGTTTACACCTACTACTTCTCGATTGCTCATTGTTTGAGATGGAAAAGTGAACCAAATCTTCAATTTAAAAATTCTGGTTTCTGCTCTATCGGTGAATCCCTTGATGGCCTTCCCAAGGATACCTCACACTGAACAATCCGAAGCTCAGAGCCCACGAGTTACCATTATGAGCTCCAATATATTTCCCAATCTACCCTCCTCTTTAAACCTACCAAACATCCAAGCCCTCATTATCATCTATACTCCCCTCATCTACCTAGCCATCATCCTCCTCCCCATCTTTCTCAATACCCAAAACTCAGACCTTCCCCCAGGCCCATGGTACACACATTTCACAAATTTAGTCCTAAAATACCATGAATGGAATGGTAATCGACGAACATATATCCATAATCTCCACAAGAGATACGGAGATAGCGTTCAAATAGGTGTAAAAGAGTTCGCTTTTTGCGGAAGTGAAGGGGTGAAAGGTGTTTATGGAAACGAGGGAGGAGAGTTGGATAAAACGGGATTTTATGGACTTTTCAGACAATTGGGTGTTAGAACTACGTTTTCTACAGAAAAGAGGTTGGATGTACGTTTCTCCCCCCCTGTTGGAACATTCGTGTTGTGGGTGTCTTGGAAAGTTGGGCTGGAAAGGAGGGAACGGAGTGCAAAATGACTTTCATCATATTTGATCTCACAGGTCTAGAATCTTTCTAGTGAAAGATAGAAGAGAGAAATAGGACAGTAACGGTACTAATGACCTTTAACCAACTCGAAGCATAAAGAAAAGAAGAAGAATATCGCAAAGCCATACCGAAATTCCGAGATCCTTAAACCTGCTATCATGGATGCTATTGAAGAAAGAAGTCAAGCATTCCTTCGAAAAGTTGAGGAATCAGAGAATGGATTCATTGATGTTTATGTGAGTTATAATTTTCTCTATAAATTTGTGTACTTTTTCCGAGTCTGCAAGATAACCATTGACAAAATAACAGAGATATGCACATTGTTTTGCACTAGATTGTGCCAGCCACTTTTTACTCGGAAAGATTGGAACCAAATCTATCGAAGAGAAATCTGGCATGGAAATAATGGAGGAGATGACGTATCACTCAAGTCTCAAGAGTGAGTTTCTTTACCTCCACTACTACTGAACACTCCCCTCTATAACTCCCTCAAAATACTTTATCAACTTTCCAATCTCACATCCTCACAGACCAACTTCTAACCCTCTACCTCCAACCTCTCTCTACCTTCTTTCTCTCCCTCTTTCCCCAACGCTCCACTCCTTTAACCAATACATACATCCTCTCCTCATGCCGCCACTCAACCCAAGAACGACACTCTCTCCTCCACGCCCTCCAACACGCTTCGCCCCCCTTTTCAAAAACCCAAAACGCAGCCGAGATACTAGACCATCTAGCTGCTGGTATCGACACCACCGGCGCATCTCTCACCTACCTCCTACACACCCTCTCCCTCCCCTCCCACCTTCCCATCCAAGAAAAGCTCCACAGTTCCCTTACCTCTCATCACCAGAACACCCCAAAATACAAAGAACCATCAACCCCCTACCTCGACGCCATCATCACCGAAACCCTCCGTCTCTACCCCCCAATCCCCATGTCCCAGCCCCGTCTCACACCACCATCCAAGCCCAGAACCATCGATCAATATCTCATCCCCCCCAACTCAACCGTAAGTATCCAAGCATGGAGTATCCATCGGAATCCCGAAATATTCGGCGATGACGCCGAGACATTCTGTCCAGAACGATGGCTTGTGGATGAAGATAGAGTGAGAGAGATGGAGAGGGGATTTTTGGCTTTTGGCAGAGGAGGAAGAGCGTGTACGGGGAGAGAGTATGTTTACTTTTTCTTCTTTTTCGAACTTTCCTTTCCTTCTACACAGAGAGGTTACATAAATCATGTGCGATATATGTTAATATAAAACTAATACCCACATCCACATAGTCTAGCACTAGCAGAAATGCGTCATCTCATACAGAGAATCTATACGCAATATAGAACGAGGGTAAAAGAAGGATACGAAGCAGATATGGAGATGGAAGATCAAATTATATCTAGTAGACCGAGATGTCAGGAGTGTATTTTGATTTTTGAGAGGAGATAGAGAGCCATATATACATAGAGATTATGAATTGACAAATTTAGAGGACGTTTGGCTGGGAAAAGAAATGATGGTGGTGAAGTTTGGTAAATCTTGTGTGAAGATAGAAGTTTCACCGCTCTCACTGGAATATGTATCACTCGAAGTAACACGATCAATGATGCGAGATATATATTTAAGATCATCGAATAAATAGTGTTCTTAAAGAACTGGGGATTTAAAAATGGTAGACCACCGCGATTCAACTGCATCAACAAAATACAACGCCTAAAAATAAAGTTATATCCACCATCCGTGTATGGGTATATATCTGTCCTTGAAATATCAATTTTTAACGACTGATGGAGCAGGAGCGCGCTCGAATCGAAGATGAAGTTTACCAGCAGATGGTCCACAGGTATATCCATCCATCTGATCAACGCCATCGTCATTTATGACCAAAGTGCTGAAATTGGTGTAGATGGCTGCTACTATGAGTTTGATTTCTATAATGACGGTTAGTTCTTTTTATTCTTTGGCTCGAAGAAGAAAAAGTAGTTGACACGAAAGCGAAAGAAACAGAACGAGGCAAAAACCAAACATAAAAGAGCTGGAGAAACTGGAACTAACCAAGCATAGCAAAATTGCTCCCAATACACATCCTTCCTCCACTACTAAAAGCCCAAAACGTCCTATCCCTCTCACGTTTCTGCTCCTCAGTCATACCGTTTCCTTCCATCCATCGCATATAGTCGAATCTCTCGGGCTCTGGGAAAACCTGTTCGTTTCGATGGACACTGTGGGCTTGCGCACCGATTCTAACACCACCAGGGATATTCTTGTAGGCGCCAATATCGCAACTAGGAAATGGAGTCATTCTGGGAAGACCACCTGGAATAGCAGCGCGGAGACGAAGAGTTTCCATTAGGACTGCGTGGAGGATGGGAAGAGCATCGAGTTCTTTACGATCGGGGATTGTTGGAGGTTTAAAGGATGTAGATGTGGGCGAGAAAAGTATGTTGGGTGAAAGAGTCAGGAGTTCCTCTCTTAAAGATTTCTGAAGCATGGGATCGATGGATAAGTGCCATGCTAAATATGTAACCGTTATGCCTGCGGTTTCATGGCCAGCAGCAAGATGATCGATCATCTCACTGTATATACTACGATCTGGAAACCTGAGTGTTTCCTCCTTGAGAACGGAGTCCGCACCACGCATTTTACTTTCTTTTTCAATACCAGATACCATCGCGTTGTACACTACCGGTTCATTGCCAGGTTCCATGTCCCATGTCCCACCCTCCTTGAGAAATTTGGCAGTAGCTTCACAGCGATGTTGACACCATTCTTCCAATTCGTCATTGGCGGAATCGACAAATGTGGGAACGATACGATAGATATAAGTATTGATGAATCGAGTGAGGCGAGGAAGCTCTTGTGAATAGAAAGTATAACGATGGCGTTTCTGGTACAGTCGCATCCAATGCCTTCTATATGAGACATCTTTAATAAAGTTGGCACTATTTTTGAGTCCGAATAGATATGAAGAGACGAAATCCATAGTAGTGCCATTGAATAGATCGTAAACGTCAACTCCATGAGGACTTGAAGACGAGGCCAAGTTTGAGATAGTAGGTAGAAGACGTTCATAGAGAATGACTCTTGCTTGTTCAGCCAAGGCAGGTGACGATAGTAATGTAGACTTTGAATAGGTATTCGAAATCATTCTCTTTCGAGAAGAATGATTCTTCGAGGGGAGCGTTGAAAACATACATGGGATACTACCACGTGGTCAGAGAATTTCTCGCGAGAATCTTGCAAGGAAGTAAATTACCAAAAGTTATCAAAGAAAGAATACCACTTCCCCTTTTCAAACCCACCTCCATACACAGTTCGAATGCCCTCTACATCATTAGTAGAGAGCTCATTTGGACCTAGTCGAATTAAGGGACCTAGTTGTCTGTGTAGCGCATGAACTGTCCTATTTTCCCGACATCGAAATCGCTGAAATAGAATCCAGGTAGGAGAAAATGGAGAAGACCAGTGTGCATTTGGAACCTTCGCCAAAGGTGAGATAAATGCAGGATAGATGATGAATCTCCATATGAGACCAATCAAGAGACCTGCAAATCCCAAAGTAGAGATGGCAACCATGATGACGGGTTTCTAGAAATACTTCTTGTCTTGAACCTCAACCAAAAAGCTTTGTAACTGTACTCAAGCAGTGTATAGGAAAGATCTAAATTCTATCAAACAGAAGAAGAATATAATCAAGATAAAGTGGGGGACGGTTATCTGCTGATCCACATCTGAGGACTCTCAACAGCTCATTGGAGGCCTCGGAATGATTCAGTTATGTGGGCTTTCCCCTCTTGGCAAGTGAATGTATGATATATTGGCCGAATGTTGTTGTCGCATACAACATATGTAATTAATTTGGTAGATGTGGTTGTACAGCAACGCTTCTTCCTTTGATGAGTCCTGTATTGGTCATACTTTCCGACCCCTCTCTTATCAGTTCTGACGATGCCACTTTTTACCCCACTAGGAGGCTAAGGGTTAGTGAAATCAGGGGAAAGCTTGCCCAGACTGGAATCCCGAGCCGACCCGTGAGTTTGGGACCGAAAGCAGATGAATTGTAATCGAGGGAGGCTTACTATGATATTATAAGAACCTTGTATGGACTTCAAGTCACTTTAATATGATGTGGTGAAACACAAGGATTGTATATATAAAAAAAGGGCATCTTCCGAGAAATTAATAATCATGTTGATCATTACTTTGTAAGAATATACTTCCTAGCAGTGTGGGAGCAAGATGGCTGACGGTAATCAATAGTTGAGAAATTCTGATTCACCATGACAGCGATGGTTTTGTAACCTTCATCGTTTCTGATATCTGACATACATCAAGTCGGAGAATCAATTTATGAAATATAAATGGACAATGAAAAGAAATCCAATATAGGGAAGATAAACGGCAAAGCATGAATCACCTGTTTGTGACATGAATGGCATTCTTTGTTGGACCAAAAGAAAGGTATGACAATGTAAAGTACATGGACCCGGTTGTGATTCCTGTCCTTGCAAGCCACATGGATGCCATTCAATATATTTTAATAACCTTGTACAACCTTAGGTGCGTAGCCTTCCTCAAGATATGCAATATCCTCTGCAGTCAATTTCCCAGAACTGGCGAATTTGACCGCCTCTACTGCTTGCTCAATTCTCTCTTTGCTACTCAAGCCAATAATTGGATTGACACTGTCCTTGCTAAGACACCAAGCAATAGCTATAGTTGCCATGCTAACTCCATTTTTCTTTGCAATCTCCTCAACACGATTAATGACCGTTTTATCGATTTCAGTCTCTTTGCTACGGATCAAAGCCTTGAGCATCATGTCACTATTTTCACGCTTTGTGCCTCGATCATTGAAAGGACGAGCAAGTGCTCCTCGGGCAATTGGGCTCCATGGAATAAGTCCAACACCAACGTCTCTGCAGTATGGAATCATCTCTCGTTCTAATTGCAAATTGTATAAGTATCTTGAAAGCGTATAGGGATGAGTGCGAAACATACCTTCTTCACGGTAAAGCAAGTTGTAATAATTTTGCATGGAGATAAATTTGTGCCAGCCTTTCTTCTCTGCGATATTTTGTAGTGTTTGGAATTCCCATGCAGCCATCTACCATATGTAAGTCTCCACTGTTAATCTTATGATGCATCATCCAACTTACACTGCTTGCACCAATATACCGAACTTTGCCACTTTCCACAACATCATTCAAGGCTCTCATAATTTCTTCCCTAGGAGTATCGCGATCGAGCCTGTGAATCTGCAGGACATCGATGTGCGTTCCTAATCGAGCAACGCTCTTGTCCACAGCATCAAGAATATGCTTTCTGCTCAAGCCAACCCGGTTGACCATCTCCCCATCATTTGTGCGAAGCGTCGAAATGTGCGGTTGTGTTCCATCTTCAGCAACACCAAAATAGCATTTGCTAAGAATCACAACCTTGCTTCTTGGAATTGAGTATTGCTTCAATGCTTTTCCGATGATTTCCTCGGATCTTCCGTTAGAGTAAGTATCTGCAGTGTCCCATGTATTCAGCCCGAGATCGTATGCGTGTTTCAGTAGTGGAAGAGCTTCGTCCTCGTTAAGTACCTTACTATGTTAGCAAAGTGCTTGGTAACAAATCAAATTGAGGAATAGCTACCCAATCTTGCCACTCAGATGATCCAAATGACATGGCACCAAAGATAACCTTGGATATCTTTAATCCCGAGTTACCGAGTCTTGTGTATTCCATCTTAAGTTCTTTGGGGGCCGACATGTTGTACCACTATGATGTTCTGCCAAAGCTTTTGACCACGAATAAGAAGTTCCGGAAGAAAGATATTGTGAGACGGAGAGAGATGAGATTCCCTTTACTTTTGGAATGACTCAATGAATTGAAATCTAGCTATCTGCAGGTGAGATCTATTTGTCAATCCATGTGGAGCTACCCCTCATTGAACCACAATTGAGCTGCTGCCGCTTTCCAGATCCGATATTCCATATGGTGATGTAATCTGGGCCTGTGATTTCCATAGCACCTTCTTCTTTGTCGTCCATTCTCTTTTCTCATCTTTTCATACGCCGGTGCATTTAAAATTGATCTGGGGAACTATGGGAGATGGATCTATAACCCGAGCATTTCACATTGCCCCTTTTCAGCTCACCTGGCTCGTTGTCGAGAGGGTTAAAAATCATAATCAAGGTTGATATACTGTGAAGACTTGGAAGTATTGCAAAGCTCTTGATTAAATAGATTCAAAGAATGGGTGTAGAAAGCTTATGTGTACTACTAAATAGTAGATAGATATATCTGGTACCAACTCCAAATACGATTCTAGCAAAAAGGAACACTTAAGCTGACTTTTTGATGAAGGGGTCAATATGGATTTTCTCGGATTTTATACCCGACTAAGCCCGCTCAAGCTAAGATAAGGTTAAAGGGAACTGATAAGCATCCTCATCCCACCCCACCTTCGTAATTCCGTGAGAATGAACCCTTGCTTTGTACTTTACAGGCATACATTGTAATCAACTTGCTTAACACTTAATAATTCAGGTCTTGGCTTTTAAACAAACTACTCTTTCGTTGATTCATTCATGTATTTGCTCGAGGGAAACTACAACAATTCCAAGTGCACGAGACGGTAGAAACTCAGCGGTAGAACTAGATCATACACAGCTTCCAAAATGTCTCTCACCGTGTTAACAGACTCGGATATCAAAAATCTTCTTCAAGACCTCACTCCAAAAGATCTGGAAAGGTTTCAGGATCAGATGAGAAGAGCTCTTCATGAGTATTCTACAGGAACTCAGGATGATGACTGCTGCAGTTTGCATCAACCTAGAAGAACAGTTCTTGAGTCAAAGCATAAAAGGACAACACTATTCATGCCCTCTACTGCATCTGCGGGTATTGGGATGAAAGGTAACCCCCTTTCTTAGTTATATTGTAACAGCAGATTCTAACAATTACAGTGGTCACTCTTCCTCAGCCAGGTTCCTCCAATGAATCTTCGGACTCGGACTCCGTATCCACCTCTTCATCGACTAAAAATCCAAGCACTCCTCAAGGTTCTCTTACACTCATGGATAAAACAGGGCTGCCGTTCGGCTTTCTCAACGCATCAGAAACCACTGCTTTTCGCACAGCTTTAGCTTCCTCTCTTCTCATTACACCCCGTACCAAGGTCAAAACTATAACAGTATTTGGTGCTGGGAAGCAAGCGTTTTGGCACGTCCGTCTCGCTCTCATTCTCCGCGGCCCAACTATAAAACAAATAAACATCATATCTCGCGCATTTACGGACCGGGTGCGCAATCTAATGAAGGCATTTCTCGAGGTACCTACTGCTACGAAGGAACGTGAAGGTTGGAGCAATGTAAAGTTCTCTGTGCTTAGCCCCGCCTATGGAGAATTTGCTCGTCTCGAGAAAGAATACATTCGAGCTTCGGATGTTATATTTTGCACAACTCCATCAACCTCGCCTTTATTCCCTCATTCTATTTTGACAAATACAGAAGGTAGGAAGAAGGGACGACTCATTGTCGCCATAGGCAGTTATAAACCTCATATGATCGAAATACCTCTTGAAGTCGTGGCGCAAGCAGTTAAAGTTCATGGAAGTGGCCATCATTTTCATAGGCATGCTGAAGAAGGCGGGGTAATCGTAGTCGATACGATAGACGGGTGCAAACAAGAAGCAGGTGAAATAATTCAAGGCAATGTTTCGGCGAAGAATTTGGTTGAACTAGGCGAATTGGTCATGCTGTCCCATGGAATCGATCCTCTCAATCATTCATCTGCCATTGATGATTCAGATGAATCTCCACGTAGCTCACTCGACCTCCAAAATTTAAATATAGAGGGAACAGGCAACGGTGACGCAACCCCAACCCCAAGCTCACCACTCTCCCCCACCTCTCCGCCTCTGGCTCGCAGCATGGCCAACATATTTCACTCCGAAAATTCTACATCCCCCTCATCCTCTCGCAGCCCTTCTCGTAAATCTTCTTTCTCCTTCCGCAAACCAAGAACAGGATCTACAAGCACAAATACTACTAATTCAAGCGGTACATTAGGAAGGTTAGGAAAGGAGATACAAACAGAAAAGGAAGATTCAATGAGTCGATGGTTGAGGAATGGAAATGTGATATATAAGAGTGTGGGGATGGGTCTTATGGATTTGGTGGTTGGGGCGGAGTTGGTTAGATTAGCGAGGGAAAAGGGGGTGGGTGTTTCTGTAGAGGGCTTTTGAGATAACGAGATGCATATGAGACAGGAAAATATTGGAGTTACAAAAAAAAAGGATAGATTTGGGACAAGAAGCCATGTTAATGCGTTACAATAGATACCACATGAGTTTTGAAAGAGGAGAACAATATGAAATAAGAGGATATCATATTCAACATACTTATTATACTTGCACGCTATGCGAAAACCTCTTCTAAAGGAAGACTTCAATGACGGAATCTTCAATTTCACTTTCCGAATGTATCTACATCCAATTCTTTACTTATACTATATTCCATCCTTCAGTCTTCTAAGTATGTATATCTCTTGCAGCATGAAGAAGTCAAGTGGTTAATACAACCTTTTCCAAGCAAGATCAAAGACCCCCCTCACTCCTTCATACACGAACCACCAAAATTAAAACAAAATGCAAATCCAAGATCAGATATCTGGGAACTAACAAGTTTCGCTAAATAATATCGCTCCTTCCTCCCTATCTAGGGTCAAAACCTTCAAGCACCACTATATTATAATCTCAAGCCTGAGGTTTTGATTAGCGGGAGTGAGGAGTGAGGAGTGAGGAGTGAGGAGTGAAGAATATGGATATGGGTTGATTTAGAGTATTGGAAATATCTACTATATCGGTATACATATAACATCACATCAAATAACATCATATCATATCACAATAAACCGCCTATATATAAGTATGCAAACTAAGCAAGCAAGCAAACCAGAATCACACATAAACTTTCTATACCTGGATAGGTAGGTAGGTAGGTAGGTAGGTAGGTAGGTAGGTAGGTATCCCATCGATCAACAGACTCTCATTTCAACGGATCCCGCGGTAACTACAACTACAACTACAACTGTAACTACCCGATCCTATTATAGTTCATAGATCATAGTTCATAGATTATGAATACCTACCTACCTACCTAGTACATCGATAAGTACCTACACAGCATACCCGATGAAAATCCCAAGTTCTGAGCTTTGAAACTCGAGAGAATAAAAGATATCGACTTTAGAAACCCTTAAAAACTCTAGAGACTTTGAAACTTCAAGAGGAGATATGGGAGAATGTGAAAGGAGGAGTATGGCGATGTTGAAGATGTGATGATGTAATGAATAAATATAGTGAATCTATATACAGCATAGCATAGCATAGCATAGCATAGCATAGCATAGCAAGGTATGGTATGGTATGGGACTCATACTTCCTACTTCCTACTCGATGTGAGAATACTAATACCTACCTAGGTACCTAGTAGGTGGTTTGTTCTATTCCAATTCAATCCAATAATCCAATGACCCAATCCAATTCAACCTCATACCGCCCCCCCAAAAAAAGAAACAGAGAAACAAAAAGAGAAAAAGAAAAACACTAACAGATAAGCTTTGCTATACTAACAATCGGTGCTTCTTCAAGCATCCATCTTACCTGGCTG
The DNA here is from genome assembly GCA_004786245.1 of Botrytis hyacinthi. Classification (NCBI taxonomy): domain Eukaryota; kingdom Fungi; phylum Ascomycota; class Leotiomycetes; order Helotiales; family Sclerotiniaceae; genus Botrytis; species Botrytis hyacinthi. Next base: position 23,377 of record PQXK01000205.1, on the reverse strand, counting down.
GCCCCAAACCCCGACGAGGAAAAGGTAGAAAAAAGCAGAGACTGATCTGATACTTCATTGCTCTGACATTATTGGTACTTCCAAAGTTCCTATATTCATCTTCCACAATTTTGTACAGGGATAATTATCCAATACATAAACCTATACGATGACCATATCATATTATTATGATTTTTTTGATAATTTATTAAATGACATTCATTGTTTTCGACTTTCTAATCGATCTAATTCCCAAACAGCTCTCCTTTCATCTTTGCTCGATTTAAACAAAAACCCGCCTTGCCTCAAACTCCCATTGCCGTCTTCCCTTCCCTTCCCACTCATTCTACACAGTATAACATGTATGTGTGCGTATCCAAAACTCATCTATCCGTATATTTCATCCCCATTATGCGGTACTGAGCGTTGCTCCCCCCTTTCCAAAAACCAGCATTCCATGCGCACCTTGGACCAACTCCTTTGCTCCTTTCGACTCCGCGGCTCCATCTGTCCCGGCAACTTCTTCCTCCTCCTCGTCATTGCAATTTCCTACTCCCAAATCCCGAATCTTTCCACAGCCAATATCATACACAACTCCATGAACCTTCAATCCCCTCTCACGGACCGCCTCTTCCACAACCACATTGCCCATGAGCACCTCCACTCCTTTCGCAACATTCAACTCCGCTAGACGGACGGCCCTTGCCGAATCTTCCTTGATCCCCTTTAATTCTTTCTCGTGCAATTTACTCAATGCCTTGAGCGGCGCAAGCCAAGTATCCAAAACTCCGCCTACCCTTGCACCACCCAACGCAGCAGCAGCACCACCGCAGCAAGTGTGCCCGCACACAACAATATGCGATACCTTCAGATGCGCAACGGCATATTCGATGACGGCCGAGGAATTGATATCGGTAGGCGAGACGATGTTGGCGATATTACGATGGACGAAGACATCACCAGGTTGGAGACCGAGAACGGTGGTTTCGGGTACACGGGAGTCGGAGCAGCCGAGCCAGACTGGGAGGTGTTAGGACTGTTGTTTACCCGCGGGGAGGGGGGTAAAGAGATCGGGGTCTGTGAAGCGTAGGTGGGAGGACTTACGGATGCTGGGAGTTTGGCCTTGGGCCATGGTAGGAAAGAATTTGGGGTTTTGATGGCTTTTATAGCCTGCCCATGCGGCGTTGGAGCTCAAGGCATAATCGAAGGGAGTTTCTGGGGGATTGTTAGTATGGGCGTCATGGGTTTCCTGTCGTCTTCTTCCTGTATACACTCCCAAATATGATAAGAGAGTATACAAGAGATGGTTGAAAAATTGTAAGAGGGGATAATTACCAGAGCCCATTATAATTCTTGTAACAATTTCTCAAACTTCTTTCCTATCAATCAAAATTCTTCCTTCTTCTTAATTCCACAAAGACTCTCCGGTTCCTTTATAGAGAATCTCCTAGTCTTCGTAATCGTCAAGTATCGTATTTCAATATGGTAGGTATCCAGAATAGGAGGTATGTAGGAACTCGATGCGATTGTATTGCGTAGGATTTTACGACGAGATAGATTGAAATATGGAGAGCAGAATATATGAGTAATAAGTTTTGAACGGGGCCGATCTTAGCACATTTAGTTTTCTTCAAAAGTGTTGAGGGGGCCGAATTGAGTGAAATGGAGACTTCAGCACGTTCAAACTCAGAAACTTGGTGGAGCTAGTGGAATTAGAGAGAAGACTAATAAAATATAATAAGATTCGAATTCAAAGAACGAGAAGCAAGTGATCCAGCCAGTCATACGTACCAAGAAATCAGGGAGCCAGGGGTTTTGAACTGGTACGATAAGAGAATCTATTTTTTTTCGATAAGAGTTGGCCAATTGGAATTACTCAATTCAATTCGTGGGACGGGATGGGAACTTGGTGTGATGTGAATCGTGATGTGATGTGATGTGTTGTGGTGTGGGAATTTGAAAGCTGGATGAGATATGATGATTGTTCTTCTCTATGGTATTTATATGCAACAGGTAATTAATAAGTAGGTCGGTATATTGTAGATGATGTATTTATGATATCTTAACACATAGTATGTAGTTAGTATCTATGGATTAATAAATACTCAATAATACGATTTCAAAGTAGTGAAACGCTCAAGAAAAAAGACGAATAAATAAGCAAATCGATCATCCTCCTAATGTAAAGACAACACCACACGCAAACAATCCATGTCTGTCTGATCATTCCCAAGATCTCCGGAAGGGGAAAAAGCCACAGAGTATCAAACAAACACTTGTGACGTATCGGATCCATCCAAGTGTACCAGACAGTGTCAAAGTATCATCTCTTACAATTTCGCACTTCCTCTTGCTTTCCCGCTGCTTCCCTTCAACCTTTGCTTGTCGGCTTCATTACCATGTTACATCCCTCGTTCTCTCCCCTCCCCTCCCCTTCTCTCCCGCCCTCCCTTCCGTCTTCCATTCCGATATAACTTCATATCTATCGTATTTATATCCCTCAAATTCCATATATTAAACCCCAGTATAAGCCGTACTCCCGAGACATTACAATGCCATTGATACCATTTACTCAGATCCAGATTCGACCTCTACATACAAAACCATATATCTTCATTGTTGAACGGCTTCCCCTGAGAACTTCTCGATTTCCATACCCATGGTTCATCGGATCCATTCCATCCATTTCATCCAGCGTATCCATCGTATCCATGAACCATCCATTTCATACATGAAGGTATACCAAGATCCATTCTACACCTCCCAAATCCCGATTATCCCGACAGTCCGTCCGAGTGCCGGAGCTTGCCTTGGTTTCCCATGCTTTGCCGTGGCTATCAACTCTTGGTTGTGTTTCCCCAAGCCCTTTCCAAGAAAATCCTAAAAATTCTTCCGTCTTTTTTCCTAATTCTCTCTTCATAAACACAGACTTGGCTGGAAGTTGGGCATAATTTCAATGTAATGTATCATTACCTAACCATTATGGGATTATCCCAGTTGCTTGGTGGAAGTTTGATGAATCAAATTTTGATAGAACTGAATAAATTTTCTTGGGGGACGGGGAAAGGGAAGAAATTCCGATGTAACACAAGGAAATAAAAAAGAGATCACAAAGATTTGCAAAGGGCACACACGTACTGTTTGAACAAAATCAAAAAGTCAAATAAATTATGGTATCATACAGCCTTCATATTTTGAATTCTTAAGCTGCTTGCCTAGCTGAGTGTCCCTGCCATGCCATAATATCATAAAAAAACGCCGGAAGTAAAAGTCACTATATGATCATATTTAGATCTTGATAGCGCTCTCAAGGGCCTTGCGCTTCTTCTCAGTGCGGGCGTTAGCCTTGGCACCCATGATTCCACCTCCCCAGTGTCTGGTAGCGGACTCATCATGTCCCTCCTTGATGGCTTGAACCAATTTCGACAACTCAGACTTGTCCTCGGAGCGAACCTCAGTAAGGGCGAGAACAGCAGCGGTCTTCTTGTGGACGACCGTGCCGAGTCTGGCCTTACCCTTGATGATGGCGTATGGGACACCCATCTTCTTGCACAAAGCTGGAAGGAAGATAACCAACTCAATTGGGTCAACATCGTTAGGGATGAGGACCAAAGAGGCCTTCTTAGCTTCGATCAAACCAACAACGTGGTTAAGACCGTACTTGACGGCGTATGGCTTCTTGCTAACGTCTTCCTTCTTCTTTCCCTCCTTGATGGCGGTGGCCTCCTTCAAGAGACGCTCCTTCTTCTCAGGCTTGGTCTCTGGGCGGTACTTGTTGAGGAGCTTGAGGGCTTGGGCGGCGGTGTTGCGGTCGAGAACATGTTGGAATTGAGCGATCGCAGGTGGGACCTTCAATCTCATGTTCAAGATCTTCTTTTGGCGTTGAAGACGGACATACTCGGGCCACTTCACCATACGGGAAAGATTTCTTCTGGGCTGGATGTCTTGACCGATACCGAAGTTACGGGTACGCTTCTCGATGAGAGGGTTCTTAATCTCATCAGTATCTGGATGAACATCAAACGAGGATAGAATTCACGTACCTTGGCTGCCTTCTTTGATCCCGCACCAGCTTTGGACTGGGGGAATGGGGCTGGCGCCGCCTTCTTTCCGGACTTTGGAGGCTGTCATTGAGAAAAGTAGACATCAGCGAGTGTTCACCAAGTGTCTTCTTTGAACTCTAAAGAGACTACATCTGGTATTTCTACACAGAACATAGCTCAAGCCAAATCAAAATCAAAAACCTCGAAAGGTAATTTGATTGAAAATTGCATCTCGACGTGCGATTGCTCGTAGAGGTACGAGAGCTGATGGCGAGTCGTATTATTTCATTAAAAAGACAGTCAAAAACATTGATAGCTTACCATATTGATCGATTTCGAAGCGGCGAGAAGTTGTCGATTCGTAGTTGTCGTCGAGAGGAATAATATCAACAAGAAAAGGTTTTCTCGATTTTGAGAATTATTCAATGTGCGCGCTAGAGATTTGAAAATCTTGGCACGCTAAGCGATTCTGGACTCTCGCTCACGTGAGAAGCGGGCAGATTGTCCGTTTGATAAACTTTACTATCGACATTTTTATTAATTCCCCGCGATGATTTGTGGATAAGAAGTCCTATGACAATATTTGCCTTTCAACAGTTGTTTTTGAATAACGATGGCACCAACACCTTGTGCTATTTGCAAGACTGCAAGAGCGTTAATTATTCGACCAAAGAATCATCAAAAACTATGTAAAGCATGTTTTATCAGTATCTTTGAAGCAGAAATTCATCATACAATTACCTCTACATCACTCTTCTCACCAGGCGACAAAATCGCAATAGGAGCATCCGGAGGAAAAGACTCAACAGTATTGGCTTCAGTCCTCAAGACTCTAAATGAAAGATATAATTACGGACTCGAACTCGTTCTACTAAGTATCGACGAAGGAATAAAAGGCTATCGCGATGACTCCCTCGAAACTGTCAAGCGCAATGCGGTCCAATACGATATGGCTCTTAAGATTGTAGGATATGATGAACTATATGGATGGACCATGGATCAAGTAGTCGAAACAATAGGCAAGAAGGGAAATTGTACATATTGTGGTGTCTTTCGCAGACAGGCTTTAGATCGAGGGGCAAAAATGCTGGGCATCAACCATGTGGTTACGGGACATAATGCAGATGATGTCGCAGAAACTATTTTGATGAATCTGCTGCGCGGAGATTTACCTAGACTGGCGAGGAGTACTAGTATCGTCACCGGTGACGAATCGAGCGAGGTGCGTAGAAGCAAACCTCTGAAATATGCGTATGAGAAGGAGATTGTGCTCTATGCGCATCACAAGAAGTTGGATTATTTCACGACGGAATGTCTATACAGTCCCGAGGCTTTCAGAGGTAGCGCGCGAAGTTTGATCAAGAATCTAGAGAGAGTACGACCTAGCGCCATCTTGGATGTTGTGCGCAGCGGAGAAGACATGGCGAAGTTAGTACCAGCAGAAGTTACCGGAATAAGTCACTGCAAGAGTCAAAAAGTCTCATTAGCAACTACCAATGAGGAGGAAGAAGGCAATGGAGGTTGCGGAACTAATGGTAGATCAAGTGGGGGTGAGATGGCGGACATGGAAATGAAACTTCAAGCAGACGAGGAAGCCTCGGGAAGAGAAATTGATGTAACATCCATCGCATTAAATACCACCCCCGGTCAACGTCACGATAGAATAGACAAATCCCAAACACAAAAAGGTGGCAAGAAGGATGGTCGAAAACTCACAAAACAAACACTGGGAACGTGTAAGAAATGTGGATATATGTCCAGTCAAGAAATATGCAAGGCATGCGTTTTGCTAGAGGGATTGAATAAGAATCGACCGAAAATGGAGATAGAGGTAGATGTAGAAGATGAAGAAGAGAGTTCGACTTTGAGAAGGAGGATGGAGGGATTGGCTCTCGCGGCTGGATAGATTGCATATATTATACATTATAGAGAAATTCCATAAGATACCCAAGAGTCATCATCGTCCGTATCATGAACATGAACACTATTCTATTTGAAGTGAAGTCTGAATTGTTAAAGTGACTTCTCGCACATCCAGTCCTCATCAATTTCTGATATCCTAAAAACTTCGACCGGTCTAATCAAGACTCCATTTTCGAGTTCCTACTTACACTCATACATTCCGAATATCCTCATCCTCCACACCAAATCTAAATAATCACACACTACCCTCCAAATTCCAACTACCATTTTTCAAATAACCACTATCACCACTTCGACCATCCTCACAAACCCACCTTTGTTCTCTCTTTCAACCACAACAATGTCTCTCCAACCATCCTCCCCCTTCCCCAAACTCCTCTCACCCCCCGCCTCTCATCCCCAACATCCCATCTCCAGCACCACCCCCATCCAACCCAGCAAACCAGAAACCCACAAAAAACCCCCCAACCCCCAACCCCCCCATGCAGAATCCACAACACCCTCTCCATTCCTCTTACACGCCCTCCGCAAGAAAGCGAAGAAAGATCTCAAAGCAGCGAGAGAGGAAGAGAGAAAAAAGGAGAGAGAAATAGAAGAGGGGAAGAGAGTATTTGGAGGGATGGTGGCGGAGATGATGAGGGTGCGGAGTGAGTTAAAGGTGTGTATTTTTGTTTTGTTTTTGTGTGAAAGGGGAAGGAAATGAAATGAGATGAGAAATCTAACATACTACAAAAATAGATCGAACACCCCGATGTAGCAGACTCTGTTCTCGAGCAGGAAGCTTGGAAATTGGTTTTCTACTAGTGGTAATATTTGTGAGTATTGTCTCTTTGATACTCTCTTGTAATGGTTGTCTGAAATTGGGATATCGGATTGCAAGTTTGGGGATTGTGGGTTAATATCTCTTCTACCAGCAGGACCTCTTTAGGTTTTGTACGTCCGGCGTATTGCTTTACATCCGAGATATTGCTGCGTTTATGCTCCGACTCTGGGGGGATGGGATAGATGGATGAGATGAGATAGAAGGAACTCAGACGCTGCGGATAATTGAACTCGATTTGCCTTCTGCAACCCACACAAAATCTCCTTCATATGCGTATCCTTGTAAATGGCTAAAGAATAGGAAAACTTCATGGGATTATATCGTCCACAGACCAAAGTCTCTTCACTTGAAGAAATAATGGCAAATCCAATACATTAACCACCATATTTCTATTGTCAAACCGAACTCAATTTTCTCAGAGAGCAAAATCATGACAGTTCCAATCATTATCGTAAACGATTATTCATCCCAGCCAGTGGAACCGGGTACCTTCGCGGCAGGAAGAAGAATACCAGCTATGAATAGCTCGGCGAGAACGGAACCCTCATCTCTTATGTCTCCTGTGACATCTACGTCCAAAAGCAAGAGATGCCTGCCGTTTTTCTTGCAGCACGCTCCTTTTGCAGAAATTTACTTTTGCAAGTGGAAGACGGGCATGTTGCTAGTGGCAGTAAGCCTAGTTAAAAGAGTTCTGGAGAGATGTAGATTAGAATTGACGCAGTAAGGCATAGTGACTGATAGGAAGTGATGATTGCCAGGGGATGGTCTCTTAAGATGAAACATTGATTATTAAGCCCACCTGGAAGTGTCCCAGAACAGTATATTGTCTTGCACTTGCACTTGCAACATTTGCAACAACCACATCAACGGGACACCTTTACCTTTCTTCCTACTCCTCAGTCTGGCCCGTACATTATCAACCCTTTTACTTTCCGTCCCCTCTCGTTTCAACTGCCGATATAGATACTGGAAGCGAGAATCCTGCTCATGGAACAGAAGTCATGACGGTCTTGCAACATCTAACGGCAGTAACAAGCATACCAGATGCATAGTGTGTGCAATGTGGAAGTGATTGCAGCCTGTTGCACACGGCAAGAGGAGAAAAAAGTAGAAATATGAGGGCATACTTATAATGCTTTGGGTGATGGGAAACGTGATGGATGGTGGAAAAAGATAAAGAGTTGAGATTGCCTTGAAAGAAACAAACAGATGCCCTCCACCTTTTTCTTGCTTTGTGCCGATTCAATGCCTGGATCATGCAAGCATGCGTATTCGGTACACTCAAAAAGAAGAGCCTGTGGTCAGTACCCTGCCTTTTCGGTATGCCGTATCTGTGCCTCATGCTGGTACATTATTATGAGTCCGTAGGAGATATTCGCAAACCTGTGATGGCCAGTTCGCTACTGCCCGGGAGGAATAGGAAATGGCTTCAGTCTTTATCTACAAAGCTCCTGATCTTCATCGATATTCAGGTGTACACCGAGTAGTCTGCTTGCTTCGTATACCTCTCTGGGTTCTAACGGTCTACCGATGAAGCGAACCAAGTACATCAGCTATTTTCCTCCAGCCAGGTCTTTAAATTCGCGAAGGTTTTCCCCTGCTCAAGACTTTTAATGTTCTACTAATCGAGCAGAGCTCTTTTGTATAGTCTCGTCTCTTTCTACTATTGGGATTCAATGGTATGATACAGACCTGAGAACATTGAAGGGTTGAAACGGAAGTGGGCAAATGACCAGCTTGATCAGGGACGACTCTGCACAGGAGCTTACTCAGTACACGTGTTTGAACGATTGTAGCGTTTACGAAGAACTGTATTCACCTCAACTACCATGTTTAGATGAGGCCGTCACATGTGTTCTATACTTCTAGGATACTATCATGAAAGTAGCCATACCAAAAGCCGCGAGGTTGTCTAAGAATGCAGCCCAAGTTTCCTTTCTATTTGTATGGCATCATGGCAGCCAAAGATAACAACGTATAATAAAACATAGCAACCACAGTGACTTAAGCATGCAGCTTCAACAGACTATCATCCTCGATGCTTTTTGAATGCTTCTTGGGCCGACATTCCTTTCATGACTTCTTCTTTTACACGATCATCTGCTGCCACAAGATCTGGCAGAATGGAGATAACATCGGCTATTTTTCCTTGTGGAATGATAACAACGCCATTATCGGGATCACAAAATGCTAAATCTCCAGGGTGAATGTCTGTGCCGTCAATTTTCAACGCCACTTGAACAGCGTGGGGCTTGGATTCAACTCCAGCCGCAACAATTGATGTGCCACGGGACCATACCTACGGGATTCATTAGCAAAATTTGGAAATCGAGGGAAGCATCTTGACAACTTGATAGTTGGGATTAGGTGATCTTGGCGAAGAGTAAAGGGGAGCATGCGGGGTTCCACGAGGACCCTTAAAGCTCAGATGGGAGGAAAATGGCTCAAAAACTGACAGGTATTCCAGTAGCCTCTAACTCTTGAAGATCTCTGACCCTTCCACTAACGACCACACCTTTTGCGCCAAGAACCTGAGCCCTCAACGCCATGATTCCGCCTAGCACGGCATTCTTTTGTCCCTCGGGTTGACTGATAATCACGATCGAGTCAGACACGGTGAGATCGACCCAATGCTTATCAGTGGGAATGTTTGCGGTGGGGTAATTAGAGAGATCTGTGCTATTTTTTGCGGCAAAAATAACAGTTGAAACAGGAGCAATAGTAATTGTGTTGAAAGATTCAGATGTTGAAGTAAAGGCAGGTTTGAGGTCGGGAAGGAAACCAGCACCGGGTACTTTGAGCTTGACAAGAGCATCTGCAATATCACATGCGGTGTATTTCTTTTGGAGAAGTTCAATTTGCTTTTTGAGGGCTATTGCTTGATTGGAAGTGGACATTGTTGGTGCACTGATTGACAATTTGATGATGGGAGAGGGAGAAGAGAGAGGTTTCCGAAGTGGAAAAGGGATAGAGAATATCCTCGACTTTGACAAGAAATGATTTCTGTAGATAGACATGAGAATGGGATTGAATGACTAGGTATTCGGTATTCACCAAATGATAATCTGCAAGTAAGTAAGATGGATAGATGTGAGAAAGATGCAATCTTGTGTTTTGATGACTTATTCCGGCTTAGACTTATTCCGAGTGCCGCTCTATGTCTAATACTTCCATACTTTGTTTGTACTTGTGATCCGAACCCAAGTCAGTTGCAAATGAAATTCCCCTCCTACCATGAATCCATGATACCATCACATCACATCACATCACACCAGAAAATTTCAGCCAAGAAACCTCCAAAGTCAGACTATCCAAACGGAACATCAACAGGAACCCATTCCTATGGTTCCGAAAGTAGTTTCCCCAGTTATTCTCACAAAACCTTTCGATTGTGCACTGACAACGGGTAAATAGTCAGCACAAAGTTTAACAGGTCTCAGATCTATGTAGCTCTCGGATTCTAGACAAGAATGACACAGATATGAACTAAACTATAATTGTATGACTAGGTAGGACGAAGATGGAGGATTTGAAGGATTTGAAGGGTCTGAGGTGTGTGAAGGATCTCTTATACAAGTATAGTACTGTCTAGAGGGAGAGGATATACCTACCTGAGTATTCTGTATACAATTGTTACAATCAACTGTATCATGAAACATTCTCTGGATGTTCCAAACTCTGTTAAGATTACTGTAGAAGGAACCAAGAAAACAAAACGCCTTCAAAGATAGATGATTGACATACATATACAGATTGTTATACAGAGTACTATCTACCTATGTATTATACTATACCATATATCATACCATGCCATACCATATCCAATCCTGCCTAGATAGATATCCAATCCTACCTAGATACATATCTAATCCTCCCTAGGTAAATATCTAGTAATGTAGTTCATGATTCAATGACTTCAGCCCGGCAGGCTTTGGAAGATGTGGAAGAAGGAGAAGACTCTTGACTAACTTCCTTTGACCTGATGTCTTTTCCTTTTTCCCCCTTTCGTTGATGAATGCAAGTACCAAGGAATTACTATTTATTTATCTATCTATTTATTGTTCATTGTGGCAAGGGGTCAATACCGTTTTGACTGGGTAGCAGCAGGTTAAATGGTCCTGTGTACTATGTTCAGGTGCTTTACTTCTGATGCACATGAATTATCGCTAAATTTAATTTTAAATCTTTAAGACTTCGACACAAAAGTACAGGCCACAAAATACCGACATAAATTCCATTCCCCCTTCTCTCTCTCCCACGCTCTCTCTCCTTATTCTCCTTTCCGTTTTCAATCCTTGAATGAAGCAGTAATAGTCAAGAAAGAAAGATCTCACAGAACATCTTTTCATTATGTCTCCATCCGCCCTCAATCCTATTGCGAAAACCTCATTCGAGGATCGAGGCTCGAAGACACAACACCCCTTAACAGCCTACCTCCTCCGCCTCATGACCCTCAAGCAATCAAACCTCTGTGTCAGTGCCGATGTTTCTACCGCCGGCGAACTTCTCCGATTGGCAGATTCCGTCGGTCCATCCATCGTCGTCTTGAAAACCCATTATGATCTCATCAACAACTGGGACTATAACCCAACAACGGGCACAGGAGCGCGCCTCAACCGACTCGCACGCCGTCACGGATTCCTCATATTCGAAGACCGAAAATTCGGTGACATTGGAAATACCGTGCAATTACAATATACCGAAGGCACTGCCAAGATCATCGAGTGGTCGCATATCACAAATGTCAACATGATACCTGGGAAAGCCAGCGTCGATTCTTTGGCCGAAGCAGCAGCACGATGGAGAGAGCGCAAACGTTATGAAGTCAAGACGAATATATCTGTTGGAACCCCCCGACCCGAAAGCATTGAAAGCGATGAAGATCAAATCACCACTCCTATAAACCTGAATAGCAATTCCAATGAAGTCACAGATGGTTCGCATGGATTAGAAGCACACGACGAGGCGAATATTGGACGAAAAGCTAGTATCGTTTCTATTACCACCGTGTCGCAACATTTCGAACCAGCCAACTCGCCACGCTCGCGCATCGATTTCGATATTGAGGAAGAATCATATCCGGGAATTGATGAGGCGCCTTTGGAGAGAGGTCTTTTGATATTAGCACAAATGAGTAGTGCGGGAAATTTCATGACGAGGGATTATACGAATGCATGTGTAGAGAGTGCGAGGGAACATAAAGATTATGTCATGGGATTCATCTCTCAGGAAACATTAAATACGGATCCAGATGACGATTTTATTAGTATGACTCCAGGATGTCAATTACCGCCTGAGAATGATGAGGATGCAGAATTGGAGGGTGATGGAAAGGGACAACAGTATAATACTCCATCGAAATTGGTAGGGTTAGGTTGTGATATTGTCATTGTAGGAAGAGGTATTATTCGCGCTGGAGATCCAAAGTGGGAGGCGGAGAGATACAGGAGGAAGGCTTGGGAAGCATATCAAGAGAGGGTTAAAGCTTAAGGAGGGAATAGAAGAAGCAAAGCGCTAGGCGAATGATAGGTTGATGGGAGCTTTTGCTAAGGAAAATAATTTATTTATAGGAGTACAAAGACGAGATGTTCGTCGATCATGTTGCACAAGGAGCATATTGGTAGCAAGAAATGACAAAAAAGAGAGTTGGAAATTTCCATATATAGCTTATTTCTTCATTTGAGAGATTCAAGTTAGATACCCGTTAAAAATATATTTCTGTTTGCTTTTTGATATCTTCAGTATCTCCTTTTTTGCTGCAATTGTTGTCATCTTCTGATTGATCTCATTCCCTACACCCCTTTCCAATTTTTTACGCTTATGTTTTTAAACATTCTCAACAGTTTGGAATTTTCTTAATCGATACCTAGTAGTTTCAACGTCGCTTGGGAATCAGATGGAGACCGGTACATGCGATGAGTTGCTAAAGTCACATGGATTGCATTGCATCATAATCTTCTATTCTCAATCCCCCTTTGAACACTCTCCACATATTCAAAACAACCTTCTTCTTTCATCTCCTTCTTGATTGTAGGGCAAAGTTAATCAACCTCTTTTTTTGTCTCTGTCAAATCATATATATATATATATCCTCCCCTCCAACGAACAAACGATTACATAACCTACCTACCTACCTACCTACCATCCAACCATCAACACAAGTCACAAGGATAGCAAAATAGCTAGATATATCATAGACACATTCTACTCCATGAGTATTCCATACCTAAGCATTCGTAATTCCCTAATGAGTGTCCTGTGGATTTCAATGCATGCGGGGTAGAGGTATGGATTTTATGGAGGTATGAATTTCATGGTTTTATGAGTTCACAGTGTGGTACCGTGATGATTCCATGGAGTTGCGGAGTTGCGGAGTTGCTTGTAAGTAGATGCGGAAGTGGAAGTGGAAGGAGATTGAGATGCTCGTGCATAGATAGATATCCATTCCTATGCGAAGCGAAGTACACTGTATTTCGGGGGGGTAGTGGGTTCGAGTTTTTGATTTCTCGAGCGCTGGGTTTGGGGGCTGGGAGTTGATGGGTTGGGTCTGGGGTTTGAGGTTTGAGATTTGAGATTCATAAATATAGATCCACGTACATACATACATGTAAATACAATAACCTCTCCACCAGACTCCGAGATAGAAATCGAATCAATATGAAGGGGTTAAAAAAGATCTCTTCATACACCCACGTGTTTGTATCTCTGGAATCTGTATCACGAATAGGGAAAGGGGATTATAGATTTATGCCAATGTCAACACTTCAAGATATACACTATCATTTTTCAGAACTTTGTTTTTGGAATGAATATAGAAAAATGCAAATCCGAAGCTCTCATTTCGATTACTGTATTCGGAGTATTCAAATCCAAATACAGAGATGCCTATCTACTGCTTTGCTATCCAAAGATAGATGTGTTTCCATGTATTCAGAAACCAAAACACAAAAGCTGGGATCTAGAACTGGTATCCAAATATTATTCCCAGCCCCTTTATTCCCTTTCAAAAACAAAATACAATATGAACCAGCATATACACTAAACCCCTACGTAAGTACACCTTGCCCACTCTCTGCCCCCGTACTTGCATCCACATCCGTATCCCCCCTTCTCCTCCCACTAGCCACCTTATCCGCCTCTACCCTCCTCATTCTCACCCCCCTTCCCCTCCCACAACACCCCAGTGCCAACGGCAATGGCACTACCACCAACGCCAACACAGCCTGCAAGACCAACGCATTATACATATTCCCCGGCGGCCTCACACTCCCATCATCCTGGGACCCATCCGAAACCCCTCCCGCCCTCAACTTATCACTCACAATAATAAAGATCCCTCCCAGCAACTGCCCCCCAGACCAACCAATCGTGCTCGTCACCTCCGGCGAAACCGGATGCGTGATCTCGATTAAATATTCCAGGGCCACGGGGACCAAAGTAAAACTTGCCGCGCCCAGAAGCGACAGAATGGTATAGATGGCCGCGAGACTGCGAGTCTGGGGCGCCCAGGTAAAAGCCAGGTAGCATATTCCCAGAATGGGGATTTGGATTTTGATGGCGAGGAGATAGGATTTGGTGCGGTCGATGACGGGGGAGGTGATGGCGGCAGCGACGAGACCGACGACGATGAGAAGGGCCCCCGCAATGCCGGCGTCGGTTTCGGAGAAGGAATACGGTGAGAGCATTTGGTTTATGAGGGAGGAGATACTGTTGAAGAGGCCGACGTAGAACCAGAAGGGGAACATCACCATGTAGAATTCAGGGGAGCGGAGGAGGAAGTGAAGGGAGGCGCCCAGGGCATGTTTTGGTTCTTCCGAGGATGCGGAACAGGGCGTGGGTGGTTCTTTGGGGATGAAGAAGGATGGGATGGTCGCTATGGTGGACTATATGATGATTAGCATCGTAGAAGCAAAGGTAATGTCTCGAACTTACAATAATGGAGATATAAAGAACCATATTCGGTATACTTCCCACACTTCCCGCCCAAAATGGATCAATTAATTGCGCCAACGCGCCTCCAAAAGGATTAGCCAAACTCATCACCGCCGTCGCAGCCACTCTCCCTTGATTTGTAAACCACAAATCCGAGTATCTCGTCGGCGCAGCCAATACAAATGGTTGCGCAAATCCCGTCAAGATTTGTCCAAACATAACTCCTCCAAAATTTCCATGCGGACCCGATCTTGTAGCCCCATAGCGTACCCAATTCCCAAGCAACAAAAGGACGGATGAAATGATAATAGCAGGTTTGGGTCCTCCATGATGAAGCACATAGATAACAAACGGACTAGCCAGCACGAATGCAAAGAGGAAAGCGGTACTGAGCCAATTAATCGCGGATTCGGAGACGTCGTAATATTGCGAAACCGTCGTCGAGCTCGCAGAGAAGGTTAACCACTGTACGAATCCACATTAGCACTTCTTCAACCACAACAATAGACACAGCATCATGAATCTCCCCAGAACGTGGTCAAATTGTAGTTGAAACAACATGAAATTCTCCAGTATTACTTACATCCCAACTAACAATAATGTTCAAAAGAACCAATTGTACCAATCCAAACCACCTCCTCTTATACACCCTAAAGTTCCCCACCCTCGAACCCACAGCATTACGCTCCGAACTTCTTCTCCGCAATCCCTCATCTGCAGCTCCATCCGCACCGGTTCCACCCCTCCTTACTCCCCCCTCCTCCTCATCCGGCAATAAATCATCCCCGCTATTCAATTCCGTCAAATCCAAATCATCTATATCCTCAACTTCTTCTTCTAATCCTCTCCCCTCACCCCCATTCTCCTGCCCTTTCGCTATATCCGTATTAGACATACCTCTCTGCGTACTCGTCCCATTCGTTCTCTCCCCCGTCTTATATTTAGACTTCTGTTTTGGTTTCCCGCGTAGATCTTTCATGGCCGTCCAGCCTTTCGGTATACCGTGGTAATGAGGCGTCTCCTTCTCGATATTCCTCTCCTTACCCTCCTTCTCAATTATTCCAATTTCTCCAATTCCCAAATCCTCCTCTTTAATTTCTCCCGGCGCTCTTTCTTTCTCTTTCTCTCTCCCCTTCTCTAAATCCTCTGTATGTTCCTCGATACTATCCGCGCTATCTCCTCTATTTTCTTTGTATCCAATCTTCCGATCTTTTTCCTCGTCGCTGTGGATTTTCTCGTCTCTACCCGTATCGCTATTGCTAATCCTCTCCGTTTTCTCATTTACACTTTTTTCCAATCCATTCGAATTCAATTGCGTCGACACCTCCATCATTCCAATCAACCCAGTGTACGCGCAACGATAAGCTTGGCGGGGCCCGCTAGAATTCGGTTATCTAAGTCAATCTTCCGAGTGTTTGACTTCCGCTGGTGTGGAGATGTATCAGGTGCACGAGTAGGACTTTAAGACAGAGGGGATGCCGATCAATAAGGTCGATGAATGAAGTATTTCCCCCTTCTATTCTACTTCATGAGCAGGAGGTAACAAGTACAAGTATGCCGTGCAGCAGTATACAAGCTTCATATCAAAGAAGATTAGAAATCCTGGTGCCCTATCTACTTATCCCACAAACTAGATAGCTAAAGAGGGGATGCAACCCTTCATCCCCTCACTCAGGTATATCGTCTCGTATATCGTGTACAGCCATATCACCCATATTGATACATCATGTCACATCCAATTATCATTGGCCGTACAATCCAAGCTCACATGCTTGCGCGTAAGAAACAGTGTACACATAACATGCCACCCCCTCTGAATGGACCGAAAGATAAGGTCTCGTGGTACGGTACATTCAAAAACAGGGACGAGACCAGGATGCAATTATCCAATATCCGAATATATACAAAGCCCCGAAGTATGAATATCTATCTGTTTTCCGAATTAAGGAAAAACCTGCGTGAGAGGTAGAGTTTTGGAGAGAGTACTTAGGCATTTGAGTATGTGTACAGGTATTTTTGTCGATGAGTTTTGCTTGTGATTGTAAGATTACTTTTGTCACCCAAGAAAAAAATCCGAAGTGATAAGAATTCCAAATCCAAACCTGATTTGGAGGTATGAAATCAAGCACAAATTCCAGCATCCGAAGATAAAACATAAAGAGAACCAAAGTCAGTTCTATAATGATTCCTTTTCTATACTACATGCAATGCGTTCGGTGAAAAATGGAGATCTGATCTGATATGCAATGCAGTGCTCAAGAACGGATTTTGGTTTCATATTTGTACAATTCCGCCATCCTCTAACTTCTTCCCTTCTTCCCTCTCCGTTCATCTAAAAAGTTGATTGATGTTTTGTACGTAATTCCGTGATGTACTAGGTAGTCGAGCTTGGATTTACTTGAGGGTGTTCCAGAGCTTGGGGGCAGCGCAGGCAGTGGCGCAGTGTGCGAGATGGAAGACTGTAGTTTGTGTGTTAGTAACTAGAGGTGGATGGGAGTAGAGGGTACATACACTCTTCAACGCAATCCTCGCCTGGGGTTTGTTCCTTGCCACTTGTAACTCGCTCAACACACTCATCATAGTGGTGCTTAGAAGGAGCACAAGCTGCAGATTCCTTACATTCTGTTGAAAGTTAGCCTTCATGTCCATAATTAAGTGACTGTAGACCTGAAACAGCTTGGGGAAATCCCAAGCTTTCCGCATGAATTGCAGTTGTTAGAATTTCCCCTCTCTGCTCAAAATCTATCCCAGCATATAAATATAGAAACCCACCCTCTTCAATCTTATCTTTTGGATCAACCATCTCTTCTTCATCCTCTTCTTCCTCTTCCTCTTCCTCTTCCTCTTCAGGCTCCTCGTCCTTTGACTCTTCCTCTTCAGCGTCCTTGGCTGCCCTCTTGTCTGGAGTGGCTCCGGATGGATCCTGTACACAATCTTGAGTCAGCACATGTCCAGTCCAAGTATAAATGACAACTTCCGGGCCCTCTGCATCCAACCAGTAAAATCCGAAACCCCCGCACACATCAAAAAAGTATTGTTGTCCCCCTCGTTCCATTTGCCTTTTCCTGTATCCCGCCTCATTTCCAACTCCACATCCAAATCTCATTCAAATTCTCCAGCAGACTCATAATCAGAGGCTAAGACCAAACGTACCTTTGCCTCACCCTCTCCACCGTCATCCTTCTGCGCAGGAGTCTTCTCCGTACTCGAACCTCCAGAAACGGCCTCAGCCTCTGCCTGACTCCATGGTGTAGCAGCCGATACAAGATCGCTCCAGCTGTCGAAGAAACCCATCTTTACAATCGATTTCGGGGATTCAAACCAATTGTAGAACGTTGAGTGTGTTGTGGTCTTGGTGGTAGAATACTATCTGATTCGGGTCAAAATCCAGCGTGTCGGATGAGAAATGATCCTCGCCAAAATTGAGGCCTCAGTTGCAATTGGTCGGATTTGATTGGTCGATGAAATTTGGTTCCTGGTTTTTCCGACATCAACTCGAAATTTATCATCAGTGCAAAATCTCATATCATTGATTGATTAATAGTGTGAAGTACATAGGCAGTTGAATAAGTTACAAAACACACAACATAATTGCTAATTGGTATCATTTTTTAATTTTTTATTCATATTTCATGATATACTAGCTATTTCAGACTACTTTAGACATCAATTCCATCTTGAAGCAATTTATCATCAACCTCTCAAAACGCCATTGCAGTGCTGCTTTATAGCCCCATTTCTGATCATAGACCGTGCCAAATCTTATGTGCAAATTTGTGATAGAAGAACGCCTTTCCCCCCCCCCCATAGATGTCCTACCTTTCCAGTATTCATTTATTCATGACTTCGTAATACCCAGTGTAACAAAACATATGTAACACAGCATTCTATATATGTCGCATACCCCCTCTCATTGTCTCTCGGCCTGCTCTCGTAATCGCTGATCCAGGTCCACCGAAACGGCTTGTGCTTGTGCTTCTTCATAATCTGGAGGGGGCTCAGCTGGCGCGGTGAAGGTTTCGGGCCGTGAACTTCCAGTTGTGCTTGCTACCCCGCTATCTCGAGCTACCTCAGGTGCTTCATCTGTAACCTCTGTCGCAGCTTCATAAGCAGGTAATTGCTCTAAATCCATGTTCGCCAAATCTACTCCACTCGTTCCCCTTTCCCCATGTTCGCGTGCGACACTATAAACTTGGTATAGACGCTCCTTTATTTGTTCCAAGCAAGAATGAAAATCGAAAGCCCCGCCTTCTCTGAATGTCATCTTAAGCTCAACCGATGGATAATCTGGAGGGATTCCACCTCCCGAAACCGGCTTGCAGAGAGCAGTCCAGTAATTGGCGCCGAAGAATGGCGCACGAACATAACTATCTTGCAAGTTGAGAATTGGCGAAGAAAATGATTGAAGTTCGGGGGTAGGTGTACTTGGAAGATAAATTATCTTCATGGGAATCAGTAAATAGTCCCAAACATGCGAAAAGCAGAATGAATGCACCTACTCGTTGGTTACTGATATAAACAACCCCAGCGTCACTTTTGGCTGAATATGGCTCTGCGCCAGGAGGTGTTATCGTCGTAGAAATTTGTAAAGCCGTTCGAGGGGGTGAAGTGTAAAGAATTCGTTCATTGGGAAGTTTGACGAATCCAGCCTCATTAGAGGTCATTACCCAACTTTTTTCACGGGTAGATTTTAGCATTTCTTCTTGTGCCATATGCAAGGCATAAAGATGCTGTTCTTGGTGAAACGCATACATGATTGAAAAAAATGAAAGCAAAACAAACAAGAAAGAGAAGATAGAATTGAGAATGAAGAGAGGAAAGAAGAAAGTGACGGCAATGAAATACTACACTACAGAAACCATAAGAGACGACTATTCACTTACTTGATTGACATTATTGTCGAACTGCCTACCGGAAGAGATCTTGTATCCGCTTTTGGTATGATAGGGTCTTTCAGAAGGTGTGGGTCGGAAAGCAGCAGAAGTTCGAATGCAACCGGTAGGTAGTTGACTGGTACGGAGAGGTTATTTGTGTAAGAAGCAGGGGAAACGGATATCAGAATGTGAATGGATAGAAGTGCTACAAGCGTGAGACCACAGTCGCAGTAATCGCCACGGAACGGTAAGAGGAGTGGGAAAAATGGAGTTGGACCCTTCCACGCTTTTTCCTATAATGACAAGCTAGGTTCTGATAGCGGGGGCAGATACCTTGGCTCTATGGAAGAGGGGATTGGATCTCCAATTCAATTGAATGAATGATTGGTGGGAGAGCGCATGCAATGCCCTTTAGCTTGGATGATTTTGAGAAATTTTGGTGATTGGGAAAATGAATGGATGATCTGGCGGGCGCTGGAAGTTAAAGAGAGGACTTTTGTTGTTGTTGTTGTTGTTTTTGGGGGGATTTTCCTTTGGGCTGGGTTCGCTGGCTGGGGTTGTTAAAAGAGAATTCAATTGGTAAGAATTATGGCGCGCGTATTAAGAAGGGCTTTCTTCATTCCAACCTTAGGCTGTTAATGTTGAGTTTGCCTTTTACCTTTTGCCTTTTGCCTTTTACCTTTTGCCTTTTGCCTCTTTCCTTTTACGAGAGCGATATGATTGTTGGAAGTTGGAAGATGGAAGGTGTGATATGTTCTAGAATCATAACCTTGTCACCTTGTCACCTTGTCACCTTGTCGTCGCTTGTCTTGGTCTTCTAGACGGTTTTAGGTGTAGGGGGAGAGAGAGGATACGAGAATCCAATCATTCGGTACCGTCTAGTAAGTAGGTATGGTGCACTTGAGTACTGGCGGTAGGATTAGTCATCACAGCCCAAGCCGTGGTATTAATAAGCTTTTGCTATGTCTTACTTCACCCTCACTACAGTAGACTTTAAGGACCACTTGACCATCAGCCATCAGCCATCAACCATCAACCATCAACCATCAAGCCATCCTGCATCTTAACCAACCTGCCCAACCTGATCATCCAAATTGGGTATAATTTAGGATCAATAACTTCATTGTCGAATAACAATAACGACAACAACACCAAATTAGGGGTTTCATTCATTCATTCTTCTCTCCCTTTTCTCTACTCTACCCTTCTCTAAGGTTACCCTTCTCTACCAATCATCTACCAACTCTCAACCAACCCTCTACCAATCAATCCATCTCCCTACTTGTACACATCAATCCGAGTACATTGTAGCTAATAATAAGATCACAACCCTCTCCTCGGTTCTCTCGTTAAGCACATTTACGGAGGTATATCCTCCACACAAAACCAGTCGGATACAAGCTTTCTTTCCAATCCCATGTCTTTCAATCTTTTCCATACAAAACCATGTCATTGCTACACCTACCCAGCTACCCAGCTACTCACTTGTGCTTGGATTAGCAACATCAATGCAAGACCGTCTGCACAAGCACAGGTAGCACAAACAACGGACAATCTACCACCTACTCGTATCTACTATCTATTATCTACCACCAACCAAATCACCTAGTCTAAATGCATATCAAGAGTATCATTAGGTAATATTTATGTACCCAAGGAAACACCTTATTCGAGGAATTTCCAAGTCGCATTTGATTATGGTCTCAGAGGCTTTGATCCTTCACATTTCTTCGCTATGATGTGCGATTCATACCGTCCAACGCACAGAAGTGGAGTTTTACTCTGGAGCTGAGAGTTGATACAATCCAAATCACGTTTTTTTCATCTATCCTATGATTCCTATCCCAACATCCAAAATCCGACTTGGCGAAAGAACGAGCAATATTAACCATCCTTTCTCTAATGGGTACAAAGCCTGCGATACCTCAACGCAATGTTTAGCGCTTTCAAAGATCTAATTCTACCTAGGTATCCAAAAAGAGTGAAGTAATAGTGTCATCAGTTATTTTCAGTCATCTTCCTTTCTAACTCAGCTCAGAGCACGTGGGCTCGATACAAGAGTGACATATCAACATCGTCCACTTTTCCCTCGTCGAACATCGCATTCAACTACTGAAGCCGGTGAAGCCCAAACCACCTGAGGGATTTTCAAATACTAATCCATAATATCCATATCCCAATCTATATCCAAGATCGAAACATGGATAAAATCTTCTTCTCTTTTACCATTGGACAGGTGGTGAGGGAGAGCACATTAATCTTATCATTTTTCTTGAACTCAAATCATTCATGTCCTGATCTACCAAAAAAACCCCCAAGGGCTCTCAGATATCTCATCCTACCTACCTTCCCCTTGCCCCCAAAAAGATATCAAATTATTGATTTCCTTATCAACAAGTACATAGAAATCATGTCGTCATTCATCAAGTCCCAGCACCCAAGTTCCAACCTCAATTTCATTCAGAAAAACAAAACACACAAGTCCCCAATCAGCATCTATTTATTTTCTTTTGAAAAAAAGATATCCTCCAGTGTAAAGAATTCCGAATAGATCTTCTTACTTGTCTTAGCGTCTCCTTTCGTCCTATTGTCGCCAGCTCTGTGTGAGGTGCATGATTTACATATTTCCTCCACTACCTTCTTCAGACCTTTCCCTCTACTATATATATCGTATGCTTTGCCAGAAAACATATCTAGCGTGCTGCATCAACAGTTCATCTATGGTTCCTTCAGTTTCAGTAGCCAAATTTATCAAGAAAAGAAAAGTTTCCGAGTACCTCAATTTATTCAAAAGAAATTCACCTATTTCACACGTGGTTCCATCGAAGGGTTGTTAGGAAGCATATCAATATCTCTTAATCTTTCTACTCTAAAGGATATACATGACTTTGTCTTCGACTTCGAAGTACCACTGTATCAAGAGAATGAAAAGATGATATTAGTCTTTATCTCCCCCTGATATAAACTGCGAAAAAGCAGGCAGAAAATGTATCTATCATCTCTCAATGTCTACTTTGACTAAGAAGAATAAAATACTTATTTCAGATACTAGGTGTCAGGATTCTTCTTGGGGATGAGTATACAGTATTTGCATGATGTTTTCTATTCAGAAGGCTTTTTCTTTATTGCTTTCCATTATTCCACTTTATCATGAGAAATGAAATCACCACGTTGATCCCCTCTCTTCCCCTCTCTTCCCCTCTCTTCCCCTCTCTTCCCCTCTCTTCCCCTCTCTTCCCCTCTCTTCCCCTCTTCCCCTTTCCCATCATTCCTCTACAACAACCAAAAGGCAAATAAACATCACATCCACCAAAAGACGATCGAATCCATTGTCCCTGTAACACCAAGACACCAAAATGATAAACACTCAGAACGTCTTACATACCTACTAACAATATCCATTCCCTCCTATCTTCATCATTCACTTCACACACGGTGCCATCTCTTTTCATTCATCTATTCCACACTCAAACTTAAACTACAACATCTTAAATCCTGTATAAGTCTTCTCTCTTGTTGAAATGTGCTTTTTCTTAGCTTCATACCACATCATACTTATATCATATTCTTACACACCCGCAGATCAAACCCAGCCCCAAGCCTAAATCACGTAGTAAACGCAATTCCCCTCCCTCCACTTCTCCACCCACTAAAATCACAGGAGTGTGAAAAGAGAAGATTTCGTTATTTACAGAGTGTTCGGGTGTGGGGCAGGTAGTTAGTATAGTGAGTTGGTCCGTGAAAGGGGTGTGTATACCTGAGAGAGGGGCGGGAGGAGAAGGGAGGAGAAAAGAAGGGGGGGG